>VZTM01006668.1:4542-15853 GCA_013400555.1 Jacana jacana | reverse complement strand
CTTTCAGTCATTTCTTGTTCACTTAAACACTTAGTTTACCCAAACCAGAAAAGTCCAGAACTGTCAAATTAATGGAATTGCATTGAGAATGATGCAAAAAGGTTCCTCAAGCAACAGAATTTTGTGTCTCAAACTGCTGGACAGTGCTGACAGTGTCAGCTAACTAGAGGCTAAGATCTGGATCAAGAAAAGTACTTAGGCACTGAGTATTGTATTGCCTCATCACTAATGCTCTGGTTCATCTCACATCACACCAAGTATTCACAGAGCAGATATCTGCATGACCTAAACAGACTCCTTTAGAGGCAGTGGAGTAAACCAAACACTTACAGTATGCAGTTTGTCTCATCCTAATGTATATTAAAAATTGGAGAGACAAGTTGTGTTATAGATGTGTCAACTTGTTAGTTAGCAAAAGAAAAGCTGGAATTAGTTCATATTTAGAAATCTACACTATTGGTGTGATAAACATTGAAAAAAGTGCGCGTTAGTAGCTACACATTTGACATGTTTTTTCCTTATACAAAGCAGAGACATAAATGACATATAACAGCATCAACAGACTCTGAACATTTGAAACTTTCTGAATTAGCCTTTAGGAAAGAGTTACAGTAGTGCAGCAATGCATCTGCTCTTTTTTTTTGAATATTATTATTTGGAAGTTTACCTAAATGTATTTTGCATGCTTGTGGTTTTTCTTTGTGAAAAACTGGTAATTTTTAAAGGTCCACTGGACCTTTAATATGGAAGCTATGTTATTCTACCAATTGTTTGCACACTGAGGTGTAAATAGGTTTTTATAAATATACACAATTTATTTTCTGTACATTTAGATTTAAAGATCAATAAGGGAGGGAAATTTAAGAGTCTTTTGCATAAAATTTGAGCCTATTTCTCTTTGTAATATAACAAAACCCATACAGCTGAGGCTTTTTTCAAGTTTATGTGTCATATTTGAAGTTTCCTGTTCCAGAAATGTATTCCCATTTACACCTTATCAGATGTTTATAAAGTTGAAATTCATTCTCTTGTCATTTCAGGCTGCACAAGTACACAGATTTTCTCTAGGATAACATGTCAAAGATACTATAGTAGCTTTTTGTGAAAGCAGCTATCAATCTGTACTACAATTAATGAACAAGAATTAGTATTTTTCTCAAGCCCACATTTCCTACTATTTGAGAATTTGCCACAGGGAAGACAAATACTTGTACAGAGAAGAGTACAAGGAGTAAAACACAGATACAAAACATGTAATAGAAATCTGCATATAATGAAAATAATTCTTTAAAAATTGCCCAAACTCACAGTCTAATAACTAGCATAGTTATATATAGTATTATGCAATATAATATGGAGCTGAACTAAATGTAACCTGACTTTACATTTTCTTCTTTTTAATCTCTTTGGATAGACAATAGATTTTATGCTTCATTTACTTTCTAAGCCCCATGGAACTGAGATCTGATTCAAAATTATATTCATAGAAAAAGAAACACAATAGCTGAATCATAGAATCATTTATGTTGGAAAAGACCTTTAAGATCCGCAAATCCAATCATTAACCTAACACTGCCAAGGCCACCTCTAAACCATCTCCCTAAGCCCCACATCTACACTACTTTTAAATACCTCCAGGGGTGGTTACTCAATCACATTCCTGAGCAGCCTGTTCCAGGGGGGTTGGATATAAATGATCTTTAAGGTCACTTCCAACCCAAACCATTTTATGATTTTATGATTCTATTAAACATCTCTTTTAACCAATATTTTTTTACGAAATACCGTATCATTTTTACCAGCAAAGAATACATCTCCCAAATGAAACTCCTAGTTGATGATGACATTAGAAGAAAAATCCATCATCATGTCCCAGTAGAAATATCTTCTCTACCTACCTAAAAATATCACTTCCCTACCTCAGCTGCTCATAGGCAAAGTAACTACTCGCCATGTTGTGTACATCCTTTCTAATGGTCACAGAAGTGTTAGGCACAGAAAGAACCAGAGGAAGGCAGCAGATGGTATTGTCAAGGGATGGAGTTGTAATTTTTGCTCTTTCATTTACTACCATATATACATTTAAATAATAGGAAATATAATGAAGGAGCACTAGTTCCATTGATGGCTTTTGGCATTATTCTAAACTTGTGTGCAGAGTTTTTGAATTAATTGTCCTGTCAGTAAGGATCCAAAAGAAAAATCTGGGATTCCAGCTGTATTTTTCAACTGGATATTTTCATAAATATTTAATGAAAAAAATACATACTGTTATATCATTGATGCTAGAAAATTAAAGACTTCAGAACTCTTAGTGTTAGATTGTCCACTCATAGTAGTTATTTATTTATTTACTTTGAAGAGTAATTAATTAATTATATTCTTTATGCCTCAGGCATTCAGTTAGAGTCCTGATGTTGTGAGCCTTCAGGCTTACCTACAGTTACTGTGATGATAGTTTTTAAATGTCCATATGGTAGTTTAATGTTTTCTGCTGACTCATAGTCACATCTGACAAGCAGTAATGTACCCTGTCACCTCAGCTATTCAGATTCATCTGTCATCTCTGGTCTCTTGGCTTGTCCCATACCTCAAGACACCTGTTGCCATTCTGTCTGTAAGACTGACTGCAGCAAAGGAGGATGTGTGTGAACACTTTATGTGAATTTTCAATGACAAACAAGTCTCTAGGGACTATTAGTATATTTTCTCAGCCTGAATTACATATCTAGTGCCTTATCAGAACTATCAAGCCTTCAAACAAAAATTACTACTTTGCTTATTAATATCCTTACATGAGCTTAGTAAAGGAAGTACTTTTGCAACATCTTGAAAATAGGTTTGTGAGACATTCAGTTTAGAAAAGGGACTAATGTTGTGACTTAAGTGACCACCAAGAAAAACAGTGACTAAATAGTTAAATCAAGGTGTTCATAATCAAGTTTGTGGCTTGAACTATATTCAACTACTCACACAAATTCTTGATTTACTTCACCTAAGTACCTCATTAGTAAACATTGAATTCTGTTGTGAATAATTTTATAATAATAAAATAAGCTGCCAGGCATTTTAAAATAAATTATTTCTAAAACATTATCTGTTCAAACCTCTTAGCTGCATCCTCTTTCTTGTATTATCCAAGAGAAGCCAAAGACTGTTTACCTCCTGTCTAAACAGACTTTAGTGAAGTACTGGGGAATCTGGTAGGTCACAAAAAAGTTTCAAATTTTAGTAAATTTTAAAAGTAATTATTTCTAATGGATGCTTTTAAAACTCCTTTATTGTCTATTCATAATATGACTGTTTTTAAAAGTGTGGACATTCTTACACAACACATAGGACCCCCAAGTGACCACGTTTAAAAGAAAAGATCAATTATCTTTCCATCTCACAGAATCACAGAATTGTAGGCATTGGAATGGAGCTCTGGAGATCATCTAGTCCAAGCCCCTGCTGAAGCAGGATCAGCTAGGCTGTACAGGAACGCATTGGGGTGTATTTTGACTTTCTCCACCTCCACACATTTTCCAAAGCCCATAAATTCTAGTGTTTTGATTTCAAGGTGAGGACTTCCTAAGTTTTCCTCCCTCTTCCTGATTTTTTTCAGCCTTCTAGGTTTTATTTCTTAACGTATTTCCCACATGCACTTTTCTCCTTTCTCTCTTATTCAGTTTAACAATACCTTTGTTTTATCCACTCTTGAGATGAATTTTGTAGAAAAACTATTTTCACTTCTCAGAAATCAGTCTCTATGTTTCACCTGCTAAAATATTTCAGGTACTTTCCCTCTCTCCTTTGCAGATCACAGAATATCTGGGATTGGAAGGGACCTTGAAAGATCATCTAGTCCAATCCCCCTGCCGGAGCAGGAACACCTAGATCAGGTCACTCAGGAAAGCATCCAGGTGAGTTTTGAATGTCTCCAGAGAAGGAGACTCCACAACTTCCCTGGGCAGCCCCTTCCAGTGTTCAGTCACTCTCACTGTGAAGAATTTTTTCCTCATATTTAACTGGAATCTCCTCTGTTCCAGCTTGCATCCATTACCCCTTGTCCTATCATTGGATGTTACTCTGAAGAGCCTGGCTCCATCCTCACTCACCCTTTACATATCTATAAACGTTAATAAGTTCACCCCTCAGTCTCCTCCAAGCTAAAGAGACCTAGCTCCTCAGCCTTTCCTCATATGGGAGATGCTCCACTCCCTTAATCATCTTGGTAGCCCTGCCCTGGACTCTCTCAAGCAGTTCCCTGTCCTTCTTGAGCTGAGGGGCCCAGAACTGGACACAATATTCCAGATGGGGCCTCACCCAGGCAGAGTAGAGGGGGAGGAGAACCTCTCGCCACCTACTAACCACCCCCCTTCTAGTACACCCCAGGACGCTATTGGCCTTCTTGGCCATGAGGGCACAGTACTTGCTCATGGTCATTCTGCTGTCCACCAGGATCCCCAGATCCCTTGCCCCTATGCTGCTCTCCAACAGGTCATTTCCCAACCTATTCTGGTACTTGGGGTACCAGTATATTCAATATACAATATAATTTTAGATAATTTATATATTCAATATAATTTTTAAATTGATAGCATGTGGTTAAATCTCAGATTATGAACAAAGAACCGTAGATGTACAAAAACATAAGAAACAGTTTCTACCACCACCTTCAAGCTAAAACACTGTATTTAGTACTTATATTCCAAATGGTGTACTTCTAGTACATCACAGGATTCAACCGTCATCTTCAAACACTGATGATCTTGAAGACAACAAAAATTAATGGAAATATTCTAACATCAGAGGAACTGTTATTCCACCCTGAAGAACCTAAAATGCACTTACCAGAAATAACGACACATTGGGCACCTTATTAATCATCAGATTTGATTTGTATCTGTTTCAATTTCTCCTCATCTTTTTGGTTCCTGAACTTTTTCTTTTCTTGATCTTTTCATACCTCTGTATTTGAATTATATTTGACTTTTTATTAATCTGCGTTGATCTTTGCAATAATAACTCAGTTTCTTGAGACTCATAGCTGGTGTGTTAGAATATTCCTGATTTTATTTCAAACACATAACGTTTTTGCCTATGAAAAAATACAAAAAGTTCAGTCTGTATAATACAAATTTGAAGTAAAATATGTTCAAAGTATCCATGAATATAAGGCATAAAAAAATTCTGCTTGCATCTACATTTTTTTTTTTTTTTCCCCCAAAGAACTGCTTGTCATTATTTACACTTATGGGAGGGAAGCAAGATTTTATGCTTTGTTGCTCAGGTAAAAAATGTTGAGATTAGGAAGACATGTATGATTGTTTGCAGAAAAGTAAATTGCTTTTCCTAGTGTGTTCTGAGTTAATTTTAGAGCCATAGATGGAATTTCTTCTACCAAATTTCCATACAATTATATCTTAGAAATTACCTAAGCTGCTATGTTTAAGCTATATTATTCAATCCTTTGTCCTGCAGACCTCCATTCATTTCTCATATACCTGAGATGAATCACTCTTTGATTTGGGGAAAATGACATGAGATCTTTACTTTTGTTTGTTTGTTTGTTTTTTTTTGTTTTTCTCATCTAAAATTCTTCTCTACATCACAGATGTGGTTTTTAGAATAAATTCATGAGATGAATGAAACTAAATGAGATGTTTAGTTTCTATGTTGACTGGAATTATTAACTTCTTAGATTGACACACTTTTCATTAGAAAAAGTATGTAAAGTATTTTTGAAGGTTAGAGGTTATAAAAATTAATTTTGATTAACAACTGAAGACACAGGCATTTAAAAACCCCAAAAACCCTAATAATGCAATTGGAGCACCATTTCTAATACAATGCCTGATAGATTTCTATGGGCTACAAAACCAATGTGACTATAAATCAGCACCTGATTAAAAGGTAATTAAAATAAACTTCTTTTAATCAAATCTGCAGCATTATTTTAAAACAGATTGTACAAAACATCTTCTAGCATTTTTTTTCTCCAATTTAAAGATCATGGTCGTCAATGGTCAGTAGTATACTGTAGTTCAAGTATTATCAATAGAGAGACATAAGGGAAATGGAGAAGGAAAGTATTCTTCTTAAACCAGAGGACATATATTTGAAAGCATATTGGAAATATTGACCTGCTAATAATTTCTGTGTAATCAGCAAAAAGCTCTTACTCAAAGAAATTAGAGTAGTTTTTCTCACCACAATATTTTAAATGGATTGATAGTTTAGAACATTTGGTAAATGTTAAAGTCTTTTCATTAAAGTTATAATATTTTGTGAATTAATATTTTGTGAATTAATATTTTGTTCTTTTCTTTCTTTCTTTATAAACAATCTTCTCCAATTTTTCCATCTTAGAATTTCTTGACATGAAAATAAAGCATTAAACACTTGCAAACTTCTTCAGGGAAAACTTCGCTCTCCTTGAGCTTAGTCTCATTATCCATCAATCACTCAATCAACCTTTATTTTATGTACAGTAACACATTGGAGAATGAATCTCAAAGTGCTGTGCATAATACCTGTTAGTTAACAAGACAAAGCTAATCTCAGCTGATGAATTTTCACCTTTGTTTTACGTCTACTAAAAGAGTTTTTAATAACCTCAGGGACTAAGTTTTGTTGCTGCAGGGCATATGCTTGAAGTCTTAGCCTCTTTGTTTTGTGCAGCTGCATTCATGATCAGTATGGAATAAAATGAACTTGGGTTTAAAATAAAACAATAGCATCAACAGCTGAATTTTTATGCTATGTAGAAGAACAGTGACTAATTACATTTTTGTGATTTAAGAACTTAAAAGGGCCACTGGCAGTTATAAGCAGATAAAAGCTATGTTACTGAATCAGCAAAAATTAATCATAAATACCTTCTTTGCAGCTAACATTCAGATCAGATGAGGAATACACCTGAGGAAGGTCACAATGTTCTTATACAAAATTGAAATTGTCCCACTAGCTAGATGATTGGAACATGGTAAACCCTGCTCCTGACTCCATAAAATATCAAGAGACACCTGAAGAAGTTGCCTCTGGGACTTTTCATCTGCCCTTTTCCATTAAAAAAAAAACCATTTTGTGTGAAAGTGAATGATGGTAGTAAGTATGCCCTATACTTAAAACATTGTTAATAATAACGATAATTTTTGAAGTCACATACACGTTTGTTCCATCTTTTTCAGCTTAATAATAAATTTCAGGCCCCCTACATCATGAGTTGGATGTTTTTTCTGAGTTATGTGTAGACAGAAGAACAGAAGCCAGTGGATACGAAATGGCAAATGCACCTGAAAAGTTTGACGAGTATCTGAAAACTTCAGAATTCCTTCTGAAGTGTATGCATTATATTGCTTGTTAGAAGAAAAGAAGCAGCAGCAAACTAACCAAAATCGCTGTAATGTAAGCAGACACCAGCTTTGTTGCTCTTCTCTGAACACCCTCCAGTACCTCAATAGTCCTCCTTCAGTGAGGGGCACAAAACTGAACACAGTATTAGACATGCAGCCTCACCAGTGCTGACTACAGGAGAGCAATCACTTCCCTAGTCCTGCTGGCCACACTTTTTTTGATACAAGCCAGAGTGTTATTGAGCACACTGCTGTCTCATATTCAGCTGGCTCTTGACCAACAGGTCCCTTTCTGCTGGCCAGCTTTCTAATCATTCTTCACACAAGCCTGTAGTGCTGCATGGATTTGTTGTGACCTAAATGTGGCACTTGACCTTGTTGAATGTCATACCGTTGATCCAGCCTGTCCACATCCTTCTGTAGAGCCTTCCTACCCTCCAACAGATCAAAACACACACACAACTTGACATTGTCTGCAAACTTACTGAAGGTGCACTTGATCCCCTCATCCAGATGATTGATATAGACATTAAACAGAACTGGCCCCAACACTGAACCCTGGGGAACGCCACTTGTGTCTGGTCGTCCACTGGATTGAACTCCATTTCCCACCACTCTCTGGGGATGGTCATCTAGCCAATTTTTTACACGGTGAAGAGTACATCTGTCCAGATCATGAGCAGGCATTTAGTCTGTGAGAATGCTCTGGGAAAAGGGGACAAAGGCTTTACTGAAGTCCAGATAAACATCATCCACAGCCTTTCCCTCATCTACCAAGCAGGTCACCTTGTCACAGAAGGAGATAAATTCAGCCAAGTAGGACCTGCCTTTCATAAACCTATGCTGACTGGGCCCAATTGCCTGGTTATCCTGTGTGTGCTGTGTAATGGCGCTCAAGATGATCTCCTCCTTAACATTCCCCAACACTGAACTCCAACTGACAGGCCTTTAATTCCCCAGATCCTCCTTGCAGAGAAAAACTTGAGAATGTATCCTCAAATATTTTAAGTAATAGTATAAAACTTCAAAAATTTTTGAGTGATCAGAGGCAAATATAATGGAACAGAAAAAAGAAGCATTATGTCTCAAAAGAGAACTACAGAACATAGATAAAGCTATAGAGGTAATTTGACCTTCAGCCCTTTAAACGGCTGGTAAATTTTGCGAGACTGAAACTGCTTCACCAAAGTGGGAACCTGAGCTCATAAATGAGAAAAAATGTTAGTAATTCTACTCAGAACAGCATTCTGGAGGAATGGACCTATCCACGGGAACTCACCATACTTTTGAGGATATTTTTGTCTCTATATTTGCCCATTTTTACCCCCATGGCAAAATGTTAGCATGTATTCACTGCAACAATTTGCTGAGAATTTGAATAAACATCACTGGGAACTACATTTGTTTAAGGGTTATAGATTTTTATAACACATATTCAGTACTCAGAAAGAATCACTATGACAATACAAATTAATCTCCATATTTTTAAAAAGCTGTACTGCTTACTAGCACATGTCAATTAATAAGCGGAGAGCTTATAATAATTGCCACTTAACACTGTATTATGAATCAGGATGTTCACTATTAATGGAACATAATGGATTGTAATTCTGCACTTTAATATTACCTGCCAAAGCATGTCTCTCTCACCTTCCTTTCTGTCTTTCCAACTAATTACATAGTATTTGACAATGATAAGTAGACAAATGATACTACTTCACATGCTGTTTCATTAGATTTAAAAATGCAGTGGCTATGGAACATTTTTAGGGATTTGCAAAGGTCCTATAGTTCTTCACACAAATTATCAACATATGATTTTGCATTTTTCCTAGATAAATGCTTATTTTCATTATAGATTTTTACTCAGGGTAATAGCAGAAATATTCTACACATACCGATTATTAAATATATTGAGTGTAGCCACTAGATAAGTGATATTTACACAGGCACTCTTGTAAATTCTGATACCAAAGTGCCAAGAAATTTTGTTTTGTGTGTACTGTTGTCAAATCTCTTGAACTCTACTCAGGTGTAAATAAACAATAGACACAAATCTTGAAAGTACTGTGACTGAGGCTAACTGATCTCTGCTAATAAGTACTGTTTCTTGTGTCAGTTCTGGAGCTTGGACAAACAGATCTGCCCATAGGAACCATTGCACCTGATCCCTAAGGATGAACACATAATAAAGTAAGTGCCCAGTAAATAAGTTTAACAACCAGCTGAGACTTTGTGCCTGTCATTTCCTGCTGGGGATTAATTTAGGCCAGTTCTATATCAAGGGAAAAAAAAAGGATAGAAAGAAAAACAAATAATATTTGCACTTTTTGAAGCATAGACATGCACTGTATTTGTTTAACTGCAGAGAGCAATAGCAATGTTTCTTTTCAAGCCAATACTAATTAAAGTTTGAATCAATCTCTCTGCCATTGCTAGCAGTAAACTTTAAAGTATGTTTGCTTCTTTGGTTTGACAACAGTAAAAGAATTGGCTTCATAGGCTTTTCTTTAATTCCTGTTACACTGAAGTGCTAATATATTGAATAAAAAAAGACACTACTAATCTAGGTATGGAAACTGCAATCTTCCTGTATGACATCTAGCAGGTAAACAGAAATCAATTTATCTTTCTGCAGATAACTTATATGAATTATAAGTCAAGAAAAATACTACCCAGATACTGGAACAAGAATACATATTGTTTTCATGATACCAATGTAATGAAAAATTCTTGCTCCCAAAATAATTACTTACACTAATTTAATTTTAAATAAAAACAAATACTGAAAAGTACGTCTTACTACAAGCCAAGAGGGAATGAAAATGTGTGAAGTTCACGCATTGAATCTTAACTTCATAAAAAATAAAATTATCTATACAGTTCGTCAGAGCCGGTAAGGTTATCCTCACTTTCTTCAGTGAACAGAGTTCTCATTTCTGAAGATGTCAGTTTTATTATTGAATAGCATATATCAGAAGTATTGCATATACTATTATTTCAATCAGTTGTGATTCTATGCTTCCTTTGAAACTTTTTTGGTACACATACAAAATATTTAACAGAGAATAGATGCAATAAAAGAAGAAAAAATTCAGAATGTTTTTAATATTAGGAATTTCTATTGAAGGAATAAGTGCTTTTCTTCTTACCAAACCTTTTAATAGCTGCATTACTGTAGTTCTTATTATACTGAACTTCAGAAGGTTTACTAGTAACAAAGCACCTGTAATTAACAAATCTTATCTACTCCTAAACTTCTAGGAACAACAAAAAATCACCAAATTATCTGAGCCTTGCCTATGTCTTGGAAAGTATATCTATGCTGTGTAAACTGCAGGACACATCCCTCTATAACAGCAAATTGAGAAAATAATTTTAAAAATTAGAAAGAGATTATTGTTACAGCTAGCTTCATCTGTTGAGAACATGGTGCCAGCAAATGGGTAAAATAATGAGAGAAAATGGTACACTTGTAACTTTTATCCTTTATGTTGAAAATTAAACTCTGGATAACACAGAGTTGTAGATTCCTAGATGTATATGTTAGTTTTCACATAGTACGTTTTTATGTATTTTTATTAACCTCTTGGCATTTTTCATTTTTATTTGATTTTGTAATTATTTAAAAATAAAACAAAAAACCCCAAACAAAACACAAAACAAAACCAAATAGTTAATTGTTTCCATTTAGCCATTCTGAGGTGATCTGAATTCAGAACTGTAAGCAATGGTATTTGTCAGTCAACCTTCCCACAAGGTACTAAACATTAGAAATTATGTACGTGTACATCCTGGTTAACATGGTTGTCCATCACATCTCATACCCCTGAAGTATGCAATGGTTGATGTCCTTGTGCATTATGAAATGTGCCTGGAATTCTGTTTCTTAAAATCTTTCTCTTTCTCTTTCTCTTTCTCTTTCTCTTTCTCTTTCTCTTTCTCTTTCTCTTTCTCTTTCTCTTTCTCTT
>VZTM01006663.1:0-26700 GCA_013400555.1 Jacana jacana | reverse complement strand
AAAAGAAAAAGAAAAAGAAAAGAAAAGAAAAGAAAAGAAAAGAAAAGAAAAGAAAAGAAAAGAAAAGAAAAGAAAAGAAAAGAAAAGAAAAGAAAAGAAAAGAAAAGAAAAGAAAAGAAAAGAAAAGAAAAGAAAAGAAAAGAAAAGAAAAGAAAAGAAAAGAAAATACAGGAGACAGTACAGTTAACACTTCAATTTGGAAATACATTAATTTTTAGGTAAGCAATTCTAATTGAGAGTTCTATACACAATGATATAAGAAAGCCTTCAGAATCAGATGAAGTTTGTTCTACCTTTATTATGATTGCAAGAGGGATGCATAAACGAGGAAACATCTTTCAAAGATGGACAGTGACAAATATTTTCAGTCTAGTTCTCCATCTGTTTTGCTAATACAGAATATGAATATCCTTGCATAATATGATCTTCATATAGACAGTCCCTCATAAATGATACAATTAAATTCTCCATGCCCAGTATTTGGCCAGAAAATGTTTAATGTTATTATGGATAAAATCAGTTTTACTCATAAACAATATAATAAATGATAACTATGATACAAGATGGCCAAATACCTGTCAATGACATGCAGCAGGCCCAGAGAGCAATTATTTCAGAAGAATAGTCACTGATATTCCTGCCTAACAACCAAATTATGCCTATTTTTCTTTAAAAACAGGGTCTTTTTCAAGAGAACTAAGGCATACACTGCTGCTGTTCTCCACCAGCTAAAGTCACTTAAACTCTTCTATTTGGTATGTATCACATTTTGTAAGAAATATCAAATTCATCTATACAGTGTTTCTTAAACTTTGCCAGTACGTTCCAAATTTCTACACATCCTGTGCCTGTAAATCACTTATCTCTCTACCAAGAATTGCTCCATTTGCAGATACCAGAGAATCACAAAATGAGCAGACAGAAAACGGAACCAGAAAAATGAAATTGCTGATGGAGCCTCCCTGCATCACTGAAGCACAAGGATGATTTCTAAAGACAGAAGATGGAGTTAGTAAAACATGAACAATATGGGGAAATTCTCCTATGGCGCATATTCAGTTAAATAGAGCTTGCAATCAAGGGCTAAATGATAAAGCATTACAGTAGAATCATAGAATGGTTAGAGTTGAAAGGAACCTTAAAGATCATCAAGTTCCAACCCTCCTGCCATAGGCAGGGACAACTCCCATTAGACCAGGTCTCTCAAAGTCCCATCTAGCCTTGCCTTAAACACTTCCAGGGATGGGTCATCCATAACTTCTCTGGGCAACCTGTTCCAGTGCCCAGTAAAAAGCTTCTTTCTGGTATTCAATCTAAATCTCCCTTCTTTCAATTTAAAGCCACTACCCCTTGTCCTGTCACTACACTTCCTGACAAAGAGTTCCTCTCCAGCTCTCAGTAGGTCAAACAGGCTTGAGGAGGACTTTAAACCCCCCTATTTGAAGGATGGAACAGCCTTTAAAGACATGCAATTCTGTATCTTTATAAACACCCATAAGTGATAGAAAGAAGAAAATAAAACAGATCTTAGCTTTTTCATGTAAAATTAAAGAAGCAGATGTGCTTGAAGTACAGTTCAGCAGCTTCATGTCTTTTAAAGGTATTACTATGGTATAAAAATAAGAGTAGTGGAATAACAAATCAAATTTTAGGAGATTAGAAACATAGAATTGTCTAGATTGGAAGGGATATTTAAGATCATCTAGTCCTACCATCAATCTAACTCTGATAAAAAAAAAAACAACAGTAAACAACCAAACAAAAAAAAACCCAAGCACAATGACTCATCACTAAACCACATTACTAAGCACTATGTCAACCCATCTTTTAAATACCTCCAGGGATGGTGTGTCAATCACTTTCCTGGGCAGCCCATTCCAATGCTTAATAACCCTTTTCGTGTAAAAGTTTTTCTTCTGATGTCCAATCTAAACCTCCCCTGGTACACCTTCAAGCCATTTACTTTTGTTCTATTGCTTGTGACCTGGGAGAAGGGACCAAGGCCCACCTCTGTAGCCCTCCAGCCAGTAACCCAGCAGAGAGTATTCCCATCCAAACCATGGGCAGCCAGTTTCTCCAGGAGGATACTGTGGGAGACTACGTCAAAGGCCTTACTAAAGTCCAGGTAAACAATATCCACAGCCTTTCCCTCATCCACCAAGCGAGCCACTTTGTCATAGAAGGAGATCAGGTTTGTTAAGCAGGACCTGCCCCCCATGAATCCGGGCTGGCTGGGCCTGATCACCTGGGCATCCTTCATGCACTGCGTAACGGCACTCAGGATAATCTCTTCCATGATTTCACGGAGTTAAACTGATTGATGTCATATAGCATGTACTCTTAAATAATTGTTCATAGTTTATAAATAATTTAATAGGAGTATCAGGTCACTGCTTAGGTTGCACAACTATTGCACTCTATTTTAAGCATATGAGTAAACATTCCCCATTGGCTTCATGCTCCATCCAGTACAATTTATGTAGCATCGATGTCCTTTTTGAAAAAGAAAATTAAAACAGAACAAGAACATTTCTGGGGTAGAATCTAGGCTATTTTCAAGCCTGCTACAATGCATGTATAAGTGCATAACTAGATATATCCTTCCTTGTTCTTATGCTAAGGACATATATTAGCCAAAAGATTAAATGTCGTCAAGTATTACAAGATCTTATGAGTCTTGGGTATCCTTTAAGAGATGGACTGAAAGATATGAACTGTATTTAGTGGAACACAACGCCATGTAGTAGGGACTGTACATGCAGCTCCTCGGTGTCCAGATGGCTGTAATATTCTGTCTTCTGGGAAAAGGTGTTTAAAGGTACTATTTCCACAGGCATCAGGCACTGACTGCTTCTGACTTTTAACTCAAAGTTGTAATTTTTTTCTTGATTTAGTTTCCGCAGTTTATGTGGCACCTCCAAATTCTTTCCATCAATTTTGGGAATACTGAAACTCCAGCCCTAACTCACTTCTTGTTCCTCAGACATCTCTTGCACTTATTTGCTATCCTTAAAACTGTGAAGGCCCTTGAGCTGAAGACAGATGGCAAGGCCTATTTAGTTACCAAATGTTATTCCGAGGAAACAGATTCATATGGCTAGACCCAGATTTTAAGAGGCTACTGATTCCATTGGAAACAAAATCATACCTTATGGATGTTCATATTTTCAAAAGAAATTCATTATTTGTATCTTTTGGAGCAAGAAGAGAGAAAGCAATCTTTAGTTATATTATATATTTTAAATATTACAGCTTGAATCATCCAAAAGAGAGTAGATCTATTCAAGAATGAGAAATCATATTCCTGTTTTTCCATTTTGGATTATCCAATCTGTGCTTTCTGTTGCAATCATGCTTTTTGATGCTTCATTTACAATCAAATATGCAGCATGGTATGGAAAATATGTATAAACATGCATTCAGATTTGCATTCTGATGATTGCTGTGTTCTGTTAATTCCCTTTTGACCATTAGGTGTCTTTCTTTCCTTCTTATTAAAGCTTCATTGCATTTGTGTTCTCTCTTTTCTCACCCAGGTGCAGAAGCACTTTGCCTCTCCTTGCCTCTATTTTGAGCCAGTTCCCCACAAGTATTTGCACTACTTATGCATTTTTAATTATTTTATCACTACAGTATCTAAGCTTCAGAATAAAAGATTTATGTGCAATATCTTGTAAATCAAAGATTCTTTCCTGTGACTGCAAAATAGATTGGTTTTAAACTTAAAAGGTAAGTTGGGGCAAAGCTAGTTTTCCTATATGCCTTGTGGATCTGGTCACAGAAGCTGAAAAAGCAGCTACCTATATGGAACACTTCTACTGCGGAGTTTTGAGTGCTATTTTTGACACCTGGGGGGATTTCCTATGTGATCCCTCAGACACAGGTATACAGTATTTCAAATGTCAGGCCCCTTCTTGTATGTTTTTAAAACTATTATTTTAAATCTGATTGAGCTGATGGAATTGCAGTCACTCTATGCACTAGTTGGCTGCTATCTGTCTTGAAGAAAGTTACATTGGTTTCATTAGAAAGAAAATGTGTTAGTACTAAACTGAAAAGAAGACAGAGAGTGAAAGCAGGTATCTGTAAATCGAGTCTTCATTAAGTCAATGGAACTGGCTTAAAACCAATTCAAGTTAGGCCAAAAATCTCTCTACTTTGGAGACAAGATCTAAATCAAGTTCATAATTGCAGTACATAGTAAAGATAGAAACATCAGTCCAGCAGATTACCACAGACGGTTCCACCTTCATTTTCCACATCTTGCTCCCAAGCAAAGTGTAGTGGAAAACAAAGAAACAAAATATAAGATTATGCATACTTTTGATAGCAGTACACAGTGCAAATTCCTGTCCCTCCACTGCCCTTCCTTGACTAGAAATGCCCCAGGGGACAGACAGGACAATACTCTGGCATTATCTGCCAGCTCGTTCCAGAGAAAGCAGACTGTGTTTGACCCTGGGCTGAGATGCCAGGCTGTTTGACCCTGAATTCATCCTCTGTGAAGCTTGTGTCTCAGTTTATTCTACAGTTCTACAATCTTGTTGAGATTTCTGGTTCTCTTTCAGGCATTTCAGTATCTTAAATATTTTTTCTTTTTTTTTTTTAGCTTTTAAGAGGCAAATCTGACAGTTCAATTTCACATCATGCATTGACTGAATTGAGAGAGTTTTAAAAATTAATTAAGATAATGAAGTATTACTTAAAGAAGCGGGAAAATTAGAAAATCTGGCTAAGGAAACAATTTGAGTTGCGACTTCAATGAAATTGTTAATGATTCAAATTAGCTTGGTAGAGCAGTTTGAAATAGACAATCAATGCTTTGATGTCTTTTAATTACAGTAAACAGTTATCATAGTGCAAGCTGTACGGCTGAAAGGAAGCCTTGGGGAAATTAGACCACTGGGCCCATCAAAAGCACTGGACAGAAGAACATTTTAAAATAACTTTAAAAGTAGGATTTAAACTACATTAACGGTCAGAAGTTCTTTCTGCTAAGTACTTTACAAATGAGAAGGTTACACTGGCCTAAGCTGCTGATGGTATCTCATCCCAAAACGACAATACACTCCACTTTAATACCCTTTTCTCTTGCTTCAGAGTTTGACAGGCTGGTAAGTTGAGTATTACTGGCAATTCTGCACAGTGAAATTTCTCTGCAAACAAGTCAAAATAAGTTTTCATATCTCTTCATTCCTGAAGAAAGGTTTAAAACAATTTCATGACCTTCCAATTTCAATGTTTTTAATAATGAAGTTCACAGAACAAAATACTGCATGCTTCAAAAAATACTTCAGCCAATGTACTTCAGGAAGCTGATCTACCTGAAGTACCTCTCATTCTTTCAGAGGTTGCCTTGGTTTTTTGAAGTAATTTGGACTTAAGCATTGTCTCTCTTGCTCCTTCACCTTCTACAAAAATCCTATCCACTGACTTCAGTGACACTGTCACCTTAGGCTCTCTAGAGCTGCTAGCTGAAGGCCATCAGAAATTCTCCCAGTGAGGATGCAGAACAAACCACATGAGCATAGTGAGTTTTCTAGTGCCTTTCTCTGATTTATTACTCCATGGCCAGAAGGACAATCAAGTTCTAGACTTCACTAAAAAGAAAGGAAATATGGAGCTTCTCATATAAGAAAACACCAAGACCCTCGTATACCATGTAGTACAGCATATACATTGACACGTACAGCACAGGAAGGATTGTAATGGCTTAGGTAGGGCTATTCCAATGCTGCTGATATTCTTCAGTCAGTTAAGTGAGTATGTCAGACCAAAAGGTGGTTCTTTCAAGCCTACATTCAGTAAACCCACACATGGTGGTTAAGTTGCTGCTAACTTGAGGCAAAGGAGAAACAAAACTGGAGATCTGTCAAGTGTGATAACTCTTCAAAGGAAAAAAGCACAAATTATGGCTTTACTCCAGAACATATTCTTTACTTGTCTCCTATAAATTCTAGAAAAGGTTATCCAGAAGACATTCAGATAGGAATTCAATGTGTCTCAAAGCATCAATACAAATAATCTTGTAATTCCTAAATTGAGCCCAAGATCAGTAAGTGGGAATCTTATACAGTGGTATACCACAAAAAAATTAAAAGATGTAGGGTGTAGTTATGCCTCTAAAGCTTTTCTTGACCTGTTCTTCCCATTAGTGGTCTCTCAGTGACTTATGGTAAAAGTGAAGCTTCATACCTTTTTGTTCTTTACAGCCCATTTCCCAGTTTGTAGGAAAGAAGATGATGGATTAATGAAGACACAAAGGAAAGATGAGACTGGAGAAGAAATGTTAAGTTCAGAAAAGGGACAGTAGGTAAGAAGCCAACTGAGTGAGAAGTTAGTACAATAAAGGACTGTTGCAAGGGATCTACAGTGAGGTACAAACTGAAGAAAGATCCTACATCCTGTATTTTGACTAGTTCATTGCATGCATATATTTCTCAGTGATGTTACTATCTCTGAATGCTGTTAACAAGACAAATCCATATTTATTCATTATTTTTTGTTAAATTCCCATACTAAGGGATGCACAGTGGTGATTTGGTGGCAGTTGCTGTTACTGAGTCTTATACACTGTACAATGATCCTGAGATTCTCACATCACACTTAATACATTAATTTCACTTTCAAAGGAGCATGGCAGGAATCACCCAGTGAAACTATTATTTTGCCTATTTCATATACCAAATATTTATAGACTTATTAAGAAGCATTAATATTTCAACAGATTAGTAAATTTAATATTATGAGATGCCAAACTCCCAAATAAAACTGAAAGCTACTTTAGTTATCACTGAAAACACAAGAAAAACTGTTGCAGGTTTTGGTAAAAGAATGCACAAATACATACACAGCTCCACACTGCTCACAGGCAGCACTTGTAACATATTAAAAATATTCCTATATTATTAATAACACTTCATCTCCTTTTACTGACAAAAATATAAAGTGATGTGACTTCTATTCAGAAGTTGAATGAAACAATATAAAGGCGAGTTGGGGTTTATCGACAGAAATAACTTATTGGTGTAAATCTTGAGTAGTAAATTCTTTTGAATAGACTACATGTTAGCAATACCACATCCTTAATGAGGAAACAGCTGCAGTATTTTCAAATTTACCTTCCTTTTTTTGAAAGCATTAGTGTCTAACAATCAGTTTTGATGATTTAGTGATTGAATTTGCTGTTAGATGTTTCAACCTCTTTGATCTTTACCTAAAGGCTGTTGAAATGAAGATGAGTCTTTGCAGTAACTCCCATTAATCTGGGAGGCTGCAAAAGCTCAATGACTGATTATTTCTTTATTCATAACTTAAACCAAATAGAAATAGAAAGATCTCAAATTATCCCTGTATACATTGTTTTGATTTTTTTTGTGTGTTTTGTTTTGTTTTTTAACATTGAATTTATCAGCAGCTGTCTAGCTTACAGCTGCTGAGGGTCAGATACAAAATTCTAAACATGGTCTCACTGGAGGCATTTACAAAAAGTGTTAACACCATGCTCAGGGATTTAACATACAAGAGTAAGTTGCATTAAATATTTTTTTTTCTGCCAAACTCAGCAGCATGTTCAGAAAGCACTTCGTGTCCTCTAATGTAACTCTCATAGTACAAAACTGCTTTCCAAGTGTTCTGACCTCCATAAGGGTGCGTATTTTTGGCTGCCTTTGTTCAAAAGTTGATCAGTTTTCATTTTTTCAAGCTGAACACCTGATATTTTATCTAGGTTGAGAAACACATTTCGGTCGGTTTGTTTGTTTCTCCTTGAGGCATTTGCAACATTTTTCTGAGTAATAAAATCTGCATACTTCATCAGCATATAGTTTATGTTCTTTCCTCAATACTCACTTAAATGTTAATGAAATTGAATCTAACCCTATTTCTAGGTTTTCTCCTACATGTTGATTGTTGCAATTTGCCAATGTGACTTGAGTTTCAGGACAGAGCAGTATTTTATTCAATATACTGTAGATAATTACAGTAGATTTCAGATATCCTATTTTGAAACAGGATTATTGCATTGAATTCTCTATTGGTTTAGATTCCCTTCCCTACCAGCCTCTATGAATTACCAGAGCTGCAGATCACAGTCAATTCACTCAGTGAAGAAACTGTCCTGGCTATCTGTATTTAAACCAGAGCATTTCATATCACTGAAAATTGATCCCAAATGTGGGAGCTCTGGGCATAGTTTGGCATACACTTATCCTAGTATAGAGTATCCTTAGGGATTTGCTTCCACTACTTTATATATTGGAGTTGTAATTACATCCTGCTAGTATCACAGCCTACAAACCTTGCAAGTGAGAGTCTGTAATTACAATGCTGTGAAACGTCTGCTGTTCAATAGTATAAAATACCATCAAACATTTTGGTGCAAATCAGTAGACAAAATCATTGGTACAGCCAAAGTAAAGAGAAATAAAGGTGGCTTCAAATCACCTTTACACTTTACCCTCTCTGTGTTGCAGACATCCAGCTGCCCCACATTATTACATGATGATGGCTGAAATAAGCCCATGCAGAAATTGTGAGTCAGAGTGAATATGAGGAAGCAATTACAGCAATTATTTTTGAGACAAATACATGTCACACACAGTTTTGTCAACGTTAAGTTTCCTTTGCTGCATGGTCTCCAAAACAGTGTTCAATGTACTAGCCTAGCAACAGCAAGACCACGCTTCATTTTAGTGGTAGCACTTAGACAGCAGAGAATATACTAAGGAGAATATACTTTCCATACAGCTGGAAAAAAACAGTGAAGGCACAATGCAGGATATAAAAAAACAGCACTGATAAACAGAGAGGCTTTGAGTGGGCAAAGCAAAAAACCAAACCAAAGCCAAAAGCTTGGCTATAGCCAAGTTTAAACTCGTTTTAGCTCCAGAGAGCAGTTCCAGAATGGGGACACACATCAGGAATTGTATCAAAAGCTCTATCAGCTGACCTGTACTTAATTTGAAGAATATCACAGCTTGAAAAGAAACAGGCTGGATACAGAAGACTTTCATGGTGGGCAGAGTCCTACCTTCCTAACCAAATACACAATTTGCATTTTTTAATTCTGAAGGATTTGCAAGTGCAAGTTGAGCTTGAAAAGGTTAATACATTCAGACAACATTTTAATAGCCTGCATTAGCTCATATTTTAATTAAAAGTGTCAGTATGTTTAGAACTGTCTTCTCAATGTTCCCCAACAAGAGAACATGTAGATTTAATGAAATTTCAGAAAAGTCAGAAAAGGCAACATTGGACTAATTTTAGATGGGTGACTGTTTCATATCCCGGTGCAAAAATCTTATCAATCTTTCCAGTGTGCTTTTTTCCTTGTGAGTGCCATGGGAATAGAGCAGCATACACATGCTTTTCATGGTTTGAAGTCACACATAGATTTTCCAATGCTAATATAATCTTCAGTCTGCTACACTAGGTAGTGTATGCTTTCAGCTGGTGGGATACAGTCCAAATTCTTTGCAGAAGAAGTAGCAAACTGTGGTGAGTTTGACCTTGGCTATCTCGAAATACCCACCCAGCTTCTCCCCCACTCCCACCTCAACAGGAAAGGGGAAGAAAAGAAGAAAAAGCTTGAGATAAAGACAGGGACATCACTCACCAACTACCAATATGGGCAAAACAGAGACTACTTGGGAAAATAATATAATTTTTAGTCCACTAAAAATAGAGTAGGATGGTGAGAAACAAAGACAAAACTAAAAATCCTTCCCCCCTATCTTTCTTCCCTGGCTCAAATTCACTCCTTCATTCCCGACTCTCCTACCTGCCTGCCAGTGGCGCAGGGAGATGGGGAATAGGAGTTGTGGCATTGGAAGCCCATAACATATCACCACTGGCTGCTCCTCCCTCCTCACACTATTCCATCACTCTAGTGTAGGGTCCCTCAACTAGGGACCTTCCTTCATGACCACTTCATGAACTTCTCCTTCATGAACTACTCCAATGTGTGTCCTTCCCACAGGCTGCAGTTCCAGCATGGGTCCTTTCCATGGGGTACAGTACTTCAGGAACACAATTCTTCAGCATGAGGCCCCCACAGGCTTCAGGTCCCATGAAAAAACCTGCTTCTGCATGGGCTCCTCTCCATGGGCCATAGCTCCTGCTACAGCATGGGCTCTCCACAGGCTGTAGCTTCTTTCAGGGCACATCCATCTGCTCCATGGGCTGCAGTGTGAATATCTGCTCCACTGTGATCCCCCATCAGTTGCAGAGGGACAACATGCGTCACCTTGGTCTTCAGCACTGGCTGCAGGGGAATCTCTGCTTCAGTGTTTGGAGCACTTCCTTTCCTGCCTTCTTTGACCTTGGTGTCTGCAGGACTGTGTCTCACATTTTTCTCACTCTTCTCTCCCACATCTGTTGTCCAGTGTTGTTTACCATTTCTTAAACATTTTATTTTAGAGGTACCACCAGCATCATTGCTGAGCTCAACTGGCTGCTTTATTTACCTCATTAAAAAAGTCATTTCACTCAGACAGAAACAAAGTGAGATACTCAATAACTGATTCTAAAAATGAAATAAAGCAAAGAATTTGAGGGAAAATCAACAGGCTTAAGGTGCACAGTTCACAATATATACATTCAACTTTATGATAAATGGTATGTTATGATGTCATCTTATTAGGTGGTACCATAAGCTCAGAATTTCAGTTGAATGTCAGAGAAAAAATGGATCAAGAATTAGGGTATGTAGGTAGACAACCTCAAAAAGTATTTAAAAAGCTCTTAAGCATACACTTAAGTATGAAACTAACTTAACTTCATTACACCTTGTCTTTCAAAGTAAATTGAAAGCCACAACTAATGTAGTCCTTTCCATCAAAGGGTCATTTCATTTATTCTCTCTACTGTCTGTGCCGAATGACTAAAATCAACAGGTATTGAATCTTCTGGACAGAAAGGGATATTAAAACAATGAATTAGCTGCTGGCAGACACTATACATAGTGTAACTGGAACATCATCTCAGAAAGTAGAATTAATTTTCTAGTAAGATTACAAGAATTTAGAAAAAGACTGATGTGTCTAAAGCAAAAGCATGCTTCTCATGTTAGACATCTTCCTTAGAGTATGGTTTTCATAATGTCAAATAATTTGGCACTAATGGGACCTGGTTTTGTTTTTCTATTCTGTTTTAAAGAAGAATGAAAGCCAAAGTAACACTCATCTGTCACACTCGGTATAAGAGGTTTATGTTTGTTTATTTTGTTGATATGCTATAAAAATACTATTTTCTCTCTAAGTTTCTTGGTTTTCCTGGTTTGTGATCCTTAGCCTTTTTTACAGTGATGCTGAGATAAATCTTAAAATCCTATTTGAAATGTACAAAATCTTCCTGGATGTTTTAAAGGTTTGTGATGGTATGACAGGTGATACTAATTTATCCTCAGTTTTTTTATTTTATTAAAACTTGCTGTGATCCTTGGCCCACTGCTGATGAGCCAGTTCATGACTGTAAGCACAAGAATTAAAGGAAATGTTATTCCAAAATGGACGGTGTTTGTTGCACTCGAACATCAAAGGCTCCTCACCTATGATCGGCCTAGTCTGACTATATCTTACATTAGTGCTTGAAGAACAATAGAGAGGCCAATAGCAGCTCTCAGGCAATAATCTGATTACTTCTCAGTCTCCTGCATTTTGGATCTAATTGAAACTCCAGGTTACATAGTACAATCTTTAAAGTAGCTCTGTGTTCTCTCTAAACTGAGTACTACCTTAATCATAGAACCACATTATGCTTTGGGTCAGCAGATCATCTAGTCCATCCTCCCCTGCCATAAGCAGGGACAGGCACAAAGTGCTGTCCAAACTAATGCTGAACACTTCCAAAGACAGGACATCCATGGCTTCTCTGGGCAACCTGTTCCAGTGTCTCATCACGATCACCATGAAAAATTTCTTCCTTACGTTCAATTTAAATCTACTCTCTTTCAGTTTAACTGTTGTCCCTTTTCCTGTCACTACCGGCCTTGGTAAAAGCTCTCATTCCGTCCTTCTTATAAGTCCCATTTAAGTACTGGATGACTGCTACAAGGTCTCCCCAGAGCATTCTCTTCTACAGGCTTAACAACCCCAACTGTTTCAGCTTTCATTTATAGGAAAGGTGTTCCAGCCCTCTAATCTACTTACTGGCTCTCCTCTGGACCAACTGGTCCACATATGTCTTGTGCTGGAGGCCCCAGAGCTGGATGCAATACCCCAGGTAGGGTCTCGTGTTAAATATAGCTTGGATCTAATTTGAAAAAACAAAACAAAACATTAAAACAACACCAACCAAAAACACTCTGAGAGAAACAGAAAAAGAGATATGGCCAATTTTTAAAAGAATGCTTGTGCAGACAGAAAATCTATCTTTTAATTAGAACAGCTGGCAGAGTGGAAGGAAACCAAGGAAGCTCTCAAGCACAGAAGTTCTTTTTCAGCTCTAAATTTTTAAATGACTCTGTGCTCCTATCCTAGCCATAACACACTTTCACTTTTCCCAAGCTGAAAAAGTAAGAAAACTTCTTAAATTACTTTTCAACAGTACTACTTAGAGAAGTGCATATGGTCACAAAAGAGACCAAAAGGTCTAAGTATGGGAGGTTGAATAAGTTATGACTTCCAACTGCGCAGTTTTCAAACACCTTTGTCAAGACTGATTTATATAAATATGATAATTACTTCAGCAGATCCAGTGGAACAAGCAGAACCCTCAAAAAATATTCATTATATTTGTATCTAATTGGTCTAAGTCTGCACTCTACAAAAACTGTTTTGAGGTGAGACAGTGAAGGAGGCTGCACAGCAAATTCTGGCTGCACTGGACTTTGAAAATTCTTTGTCAGAAGTGCAAACTATAAAAATAATATATAGCAGGACTTCAACTATAGCCAAGACCTACAGAGGTTAAAAAATAAAACTAATTTAAACAATTTCTGTGGTTGAAACAAATTAACTTCTTTTGATACCACTGAAAGTACACATTCAAAGAAAATACTGAAGAGTAAGAAGGCAATAGTCCAGCTTCAATTTTGGATACCTAGTAGAGCTGACAGGCCTGGAATCTAAAATGCATTATTTTATGGAAAAAATGAAGGACAGCAAAGAACATGAATGGTGAAATGCTTACACAGGTTTCTCTGCAGAATTCTTGTCCTCGAACTAGAATGACATTGTGCATATTTTACATTACTGAGATATTATCTTTGACAAAAACAAGTCATTTCCATATTTTGCTCTTTGAAGAAAGAACAGAGTCCAAAATGTAAGAATGACATACTGTGATTTATAAACCACTGCACAGCTGTAAGCAATTTTATGCTTTCAATTTTATTTCAATAATTTCTGTTATATGTAATATGAAGCTGAAGTCCCATTTTGTATCTCAGAAAAAGAGAAAAAAAAAAAGAAATCCCAGTGGCCACTAGAAAAACACACCACCTTTTTCCATCATCAGTTACTATCAGAAGTTACAGCTTGATTGAATTCCTAAGAAGTTCTGTGCTGCTCTCTTGTTAGATATTTGGCAAGTTAATCCTCTGCCTTAAAATGGAAAAACAATCCTTGAAAAGCCACAAAACTTAGAGGTTGGTTGGAAGGCTCAGATCATTATATTCACCATTTGTGTCACTATAGATAATGACATCTGAAGAGCGTATGCTTCTATTAATTAACAGATCTGCAACATGCTTCCTTGCTGTCTTCAGCTATGTGAGCCAGCTGCTTGCAGGTCCCTGCACTGTAGGGTTTAGTGGATTCTCAGATATTCCACCTTTCCCAGTCCCTTTCAGGATGCCAAGTACAATATCAGCATCCCATTCATATGCTACTGCTAAGCTTGTCTCCTTCTGCTGAATGATATCTCATTTCATTTGCAACTTTCTAATATGCTGTTCTTGCCTAGGCAGATAGAGAAGGCTGCAGATCTTTAGTTTGAAAAAGCTACCATCATAACAAAATTACTCTTTTGACAAGTTTTAGTTGGAAAAAATAATAATAATAAAAAAAAAAAAGATCAAATGTAGGATCACCCTGCTTTCTTTCAACTGCATAACTGAGCTTCTGGCGCTGAATTCCATCCATTTAATTAAATCCATTTTCAAGTGTAAAAATAACATTTATTGCAAAAGGGCTGTAAGCTTTCTTTGTTTATCTTGTTTTAGCACTTCTCAGTCTTTGGGATAAGAATAATGAGATTCCCCTGCATTAAAAATGCAAATTTGCCTACCTCAGAAAAAGAAAACTGTACCTGTGGGTGCTGTATTATTGGGATATTGGTAATTTATGGCAATCTGGAAAGCTCAGGAACAGCTTATCATCCAAAGATACTTATACCACACTGTCTAAGACAAAATACTCTACCAAACATTACATTCCACCATTTATGTATTAACCTTCATTCCAGCGCTCCCACGTACCATCCCACTGCACTGTGGGCTAAGGATGTTTGTCACATTGCCGTCACACCATTGACGTACTTGACACTATAAAAGATGCTAATGGCTATGTCTAGGGGTTTGATGGTTTCACCCCTTAATTATCAAAGGACTAGTCAAGTTTGTCTGTCAGCTCTGGGGAAAGTTGGCAGAGGCAGATGCTTCTCTCTTAGTCATGGGGAAGCAGCCACAATTCCAGCATTACGATTGCAGATGCTGCAGCAGGTCCCACTCAGCTAAAGTGTCTCCATCTACCCTTTCTTTTGCTCACCTCAATCCATATGCAGCCCCAAATGTAATGAGCTCTGAACTGAGCTGAGAACCACAAAGCACGAGGTCCCATGTCCTAACTCCTTTAATTTCTAATGTGGGGACCACAGCAACCATTAAAAGAAAAGCAGCTGAATTTGTCTCTTTAATGTTGCAACTAAGAAGCCTAACCTGTTCCGGAATCTCTTTTATTTTCAGGGCAAAATGTACCAGGAGGAAGATGTTCAGAACAAAAGTTTCCTTACACAAACAGGACTACTTTAGCTGAAGCTGGTTGCCTGGTGACTCTTGGCTACAGTGGGAAGGGTTAAGCAAATTATATGACTAACTCCTGCAGGTTTAAGGAGAAGGCTTCCTTCTCACAGTCCCTGCCAAGTAAAAGCTTCTTAGCAGTCTGTCCAAACAATGAACCACTTCCTCCAGCAATTTAAAATTAATATGACAGTCTTCTGTGGCGGGAAAATACAGAACATACATCTGTCTGAATATAGTTTGTTTAGTAAATGATACCCTTAATTGTGAAGGGACTACAATTAGATGTTTCCATATTTTTTAAGGGAATTTTTTTCTCTACCTCTCCTGCCTTGAAGAATGAGGGAAGAAACGTCACTTCTATAATTAAACTGCTAAATTGCCATGGTCTTTGGAAAAAACCCCTGGAGCTTCTCTCCCACCAGCTCTGTGAGATACTGGTACATGAGGCAGGCCAGGCACGCAGCATGCTGTAAGGAGCACGGCACGCCATTGGCACAAGAAGCCTTTAATAGAGCAAGTCAGGATCAAACACAAGGCAGGTGTAAGCCAAACATTAAAGATTTGTACTAGAAAGCCTTACACAGGTCCTTCAGGAAGCCACAGCACAATATTATTTGTAAGGACTAACACAGTTTCTGCCTCCTGTTACATACACTTAACAAAGCAGAAGGGTTTTGTACTGCCACATTATGTGGTACAGGAATGGACTGTGCACCCCTTTTGGAGCTAGGAAAAAGACAGAAGATTGTTTTTAATCCATTTTTCTGTGGGCTGAATTCTGGTGGGAACTGTCCCAAAGCCTTGAAAAGTCTTTAGGCTGTGTTGAGCATACACCTGATCTGCAATACCTCTAGGCTGTCCCACACTGCACGGCCCCCTAACAATCCCCTTGTCTCACATCAAACCTCTCGTCTTTCACTCAAATACTGCCTGAGACATACCCAACACCAAGTCTTACAAAGAAATGCACTGTATAGAGGACAACACCATGGTTGTCTTTCCCTACCACAAGGAAAAGCTCCAACATCAGTTGCTTTAACTAATTGGTCAGTCAGTTCTGGACAGGAAACCAACACTGATCTCTGCTTATTAAACAAGCGAATACTAATTTGCAAAGAAGCTGAAATTAAGGAAATGCCTAAGTATTTTGCTGAATTTGGATTTTCTAACATAATAAATATTTTTCAAAGGATATGGGAATGTCTACACTAGTGAGAATTTTTTTTTTTAGATCTGCAACATTATTTAGTAGTAAATGCTAATTTAAAAGGCATTTCATTCATTAACAAAGTCTGAATTGATAATTTATATTAATGAAATACTATCAAATGTAATCTAAACAATTTAATGGTTGGCTGGGTTAATTAGCATTTTTCCAAGAGTGATAATTAGTATTTTTTTAACCTCAAGGTCACAGCTCAGACCCAAGATCTTACTAGTTAGAGGACTGACAATAATTAGGAGAACAAATATAGCATTATCATCTGAAAATCTTAACACGTTTTACTTCTGCTTGTATTTCTTCAAAACACCTACTAGTTAAGTGACAATTTCTAAGACTTGTGTTACAAAGTAGGCTGAGACACTGACAGAAAACAACATTTTCTTCAATCATCATAGTAGAACACAGGAAAAAGGTTTTGCACACAGGGTGGTAAACTGTCTTGACAACTTTGCAAGGCTGATAAAAATATATGTCCCTTTTTATCCTCTTCCAGAACAGAAGTATCACTGTTGAGTTGACACAAATAGTGTCATACAAACGCATAAAAGTTTTTTCAGTGAAGAGAGTAAGGGTCAAAGTACTCAGAATCACTAAGACCATCGAGCATTTCCTTTATTTAATTAAAACTTCCCTTTACTAAAAATGAATGTAGTAATTAAGTACATGAGTGCTTATATAGTACTCAGCAATATGAAACTACTTGCTATTAAAAAGTAATTGATTTACTGTTCCTAATACCATTAATGTTAATTAGCACACATAAAACCTATATAGGGTGTACAGACATTTATAGTTCAGGGCAATTTGTGTCTGAGAGCTTCATCTACAAGTATCAGAACAAAGAGCTCCTTTCCCAAACACTTTATCAGCTTTCAACTAATTTACAACTATTTGTACTACTTAGGCACAAGAGACACACTTGAAATCACAGCTTAGCTGTGGTGTGTCCTAGCCCGAGATCTTTCCACCCGACCCTTCTTGTTAATCTAGTCAAGAGAGATGAACAGCAAGAACAAGGAAATATTAAGTCCTTTAATGGAACTGCAGCAAACACACCGATATACAGGAAGAAATTTGCTGGTAGTTAAGCAGAAAGCCTGCAGTGTTTGGTGCCTTAGGAACAAGACCCTCCAAGTTGTACAATAAGAGGCAGGATTCAGGTATCTAAGCACAGGCAGCTTGTGTCATTTTGGATGCATCTACAAATTCTGAGATATTTTTGTGGGGCTGGCAGCTACAAACTAGGTGTGAGATGTGAGTTGTGCCCAACTGAGAAAGGAGCCTCAAGCCAGGCAGCATAACTTACAGCATCTAAAACGGCAATAGATGCTCAGTTCCCTAAACCTGAGCCCAACTACTATTTGGTTCATGCCTGAGACAGAAGCGACTCCAGGATTTGAAACAAGGAAAGCTAAGGAATCTGCATTTTTGGGGGTTTCTTGGTGTGTTTGATTTTGAAAAAAAGTGGTGGAAAACTGGTATGCTGCCATAATCGGGTCATCATTAAAAAATTCTCCTTTCACACAAAGAGCTGTAAACAAAATGCAGTGTTAATGATTCAGTTTCAACTTTCCTGATTCTCTTCTACAGCCTGGTGACCTATACAATCATATCCTCAACCCATTATTACTTTATAAGCAAATTATAATTAATAAAGTAAAATCTGGAAAATGAACACAAAAAGCAAACGTATTTTTCTAATTATATGCTTTCATAGAAAAGATGGTGCACTGTACCACATATTACATTTTTCAGGTTTATCTCTTTTCTATAAAACCAATTAAAAACTCTATGAAAGAAAAACATCAAGTAAATGAGGTATAAACTGATAACATCCCTAGGTACTGACTACTTTTGCAAATGCACCTTTTCTAAATTCCCATGAACATATTGCGCTCTATTCCACATGGGATGCATGATCCTTACATAAACTTTCACTTCTCCTTCAGTGGGTTTCAGTGCATCTAGAAAAGTCTGTTTTCTGCTACAAAGTCTAGGAGATCCCTTCATTCTCTGATCATAAGGAACCTACAAAACCACTTAAAAATAATCAAAAAACCCATTCATTGATTACCATCACAGGACTGAAAAGAACAAAATCCCATCTTGTCATGGTTACAAAACACTAAGAAGTGCAGCCAGTGCAATTTTGCACCTATATACGGGCATGTATATCTATATATGCACATCTGACCCTGGTGGTTTCAGAACTCTGTTTGGATCAGACTAAATATTTACAACAGAGCTCAAATCCAAATCTGCCTGTTTGACACTGAAAGATATTTGGAGTGGAAATCAAAAACTGTGCTGCTTTAGAAAGCAGAGGCACTCTGTGATGTGTCAAGCACACAGGCCATGTCTGGGCAAAGGCCTTAAATCATCCTTCTGCTGACAGGTGTGCTCAGGGAGAAAGAAGGGTTGTTTATCTCCGTGTCTTTATATATTTTTGCAGCCTATTCACACTAAATGCAACAAAGCATCTCAGAAAAAACATGCTACTGACCTAATTCTGTGCTGTGGCTGAATAACATTAAACAAAATTTACTTAGCCTTTGAAGTGCAACTTTTTATTCTCTATTCTAAATAGTAAAAATTGAGACTCTCATGTTAGCTGCCCTACCCTTATCTCCCTTTTCTCCAGCAAACACAAAGCAAACACAATGAAAGCTGGACTAGCAGGCAGACAGTAACATATCATAGAGAACTGCACATCTGTTGCAAAATTTGGTGCTATAACAGAAAAAGAGATCAGAATTTCACACAACTGTTTATATAAGAAGTTTTACCTTCACCTGCCTATTATTTTTTTCCTGAAGACTACGGGCCAAATTTTGTAGCTGTTTATAGCCAGTCTATGGCAGCCCAGAACACGAAGTCCTGCTTCTCAGTGCAATTAATTGTCTCACACCAGATGTCCATGACTGAACACTCGACGTGTATTCACTTTTCCCCAATCTTTTAAGCCTTTATGTGTATTGACATAAGTATGTTGCCCTGTCGTATTTGAACACAGTGACACCTTCCTCAAAAACATGTTGAATATTCCTGCTTAATATCACCATAATGCAGTACAAAACAGATCCGTAATAGCCTAACACAGATTAACATGAATGATTAATTTTTTATTAATATATGCATTAAAAAAGTGCCTAAACACCTGCTGTCTTCCAGACTGAGCTATTTTTGTCAGATGTTTTAAAAGAAATTGTCAAAGTACTTTCAGACAAAAAGATCAAAGTTCTTATGATGACACTTTCTTTCTGTTCTCTGTTGCACAGGGAGCCAAGCAATAATTCCTGAACCACAGAGCTGATCGTGTTACAGGAACAGCAGAAGGCTGCTGTGGCTCAACTGACATGTGCTCTTCCCACACACATTTAGCAAAAGAACTTGAGAGCCCAGCATGAGGCAGAGGAAGGCCAAGGGCAGGCAAGATGGGGATGTGCTGTACAACAGCAGCTCCTTTTTGGCCGCTGTGCAGCTACACGCTGCCAAGTCAAGCAGCTTCAGGGGACAGAGTCATAAAATAATCTAGGCTGGCAGGGACCTCTGAAAGTCATCTGGTCCAACCCTTTAGCCAAAGCAAGGCCAACTTCAAAGTTAAAACTAACTTCAAAGTAAGATCAGGATGCTCAGGGGCATGTCCAGTCAAGTCCTGAGAATGTCTAAGGATGAAGATGCCACAACCTCTCAGAGATCTGCTTCAGTGCTTGATCACCCTCCCTGTAAATTATTTTCCTTAATATCAAACTGGAATATGTTTGTCAACGGGTAGAGTTGAAGACAGCAACATATATCCACTCTTTCCTAAGCAATACTGAGCAAACCCGGCTCTCAACGTCCTCATGTTACAAGCCCCTAATCATCTTGATGATCCTCTTCACTGTGTGGTGCCAATTTGATTCCTCTTGTTTTGCAGCTTCCTGTCTGCAGTGGTGATGGGCTCCGGTGAACGGGGAAGAATTATTTTGTAATGAGCAATGGCCTTGTCCTCAGGATATTTGAGCCTCTCCTCCTTGTATTTTTCTTGTGTGAATACGGGTAAGTCACTTCCTTTGGTTTGATTCTAGTAGGAACTGTTGACCCCTATGACTTGAATTAAACCTGCCTAAATGTAGTTATCTAGTATGCAAAAACGATGCTTGTCTATATTAATTTCATGAAAAACAGGGCAGTTGGGCTCCTGAAATTCACCACTTTGATTAATTGCCAAAGGTAATTTGAAAGATGGATTAAGGCCTAATGTAATACAAAAGGGAATATGAGATTGAGCTACATCTTGCTAACTGTGGTGTAACAAATGTCTATGTTCTCACTGGCATCAACTTTGAACTTGATCACTTTTTGTGTGTGCTTTTCTAACAGAAGACAATGGCTGATGGAGAGTTATTGAAGTCAGACCCGAAAATCAAGAATTGGGGCAAAAAATTATGAAAGCTTTAGACAAGGTCAAGCCAGACTTCTTATATCTACCTTCTCATTCTCCACCTCATTTCAGATATAAGTGTAGTAATAATCAATTGCAAATGAGCAGTCAGCATAATATGACTCCAGGGGCATGAGCTCTTACAAGGGAATCAGGATCCCATTGTGCTGGGCCATGAACCCCGCAAGTGCTAAGGGATGCTGCTGCACTGAAGAGCTAATGAAACTCCTTGAACAATGAACTGGAACACAAATTCACCAAAACCTCATTGCATAAGGATGCCGAATATCTCTTAGATGGAAATGGCACTTAAAACTCGCTGAGCTGTGCAAGATTCAAACCAGACCTGTAAGGGAATGGCTTTATGCATGACTAGAAATAGCTTGAGACATCCCATGTCCTTAAAGAACTTAGGCTACATCTTTCATAATGAGCTGAGAGACAAGCTTATTAACTCAAATTTTAACATTTTTGTTGCTTACATCAGCAGATGTCCTGCTTATAAGAAATGGGCAAAATATCCCATAACAGACTCTGAGTATACATATTTAGATGAATACAAAACTGTTTTCAGAGGTTTTTCTTAGCTGAAAACATAAAAATGAACATTATTACACTATCCAAATTCACTTCTAAGTGCAAATGTTTTGGAATATAAAAATTATTTTCCATAGTCCTGTTGAGAGACTGGCAAAGATGATGAATATTCATGCCAATGTAATAGAAATCTGAAGTCTGTTCCCAGCTCTAGTTAATGTGACCTTGAAGAAGCTGTCCAATATTTTATTTGTGAAAATGAACCACTAAAAAATACTGTCAAAGTTAGAAATATGAACCATGTGTAATGTGAAGGAAATAGAAATATTAACAGCAATTAGGAGGAGAGCTGGAACTGAAATTTATGGTTTCTGGGCTTCCTATCAAATATATCTTTGTACGTAATAGCAGGGATAATAACAGGGACTGTCTGTGTCTCTTCCGCAGTTGTTCTGGTTTAGATAAAATCATGTGCTCTCACTGGTGTGTTTGCTGTATATGAAATAAATGAGAACAACTGAGAATATAAAATGACAGAAATCTGCAGGTCCAAAACAGAACTGGTGGCACAGAGATTACTTCTTCTCCATAAAGCAGAATGCTTTGATTTTCCCTTTGGCAACTGTGAAATGGTTTAAAGAAGGGACACTCAAAATTCATCTCTTCAGTTTAAAAGTAAATCAGATTAGAAAAGTATCTTCAGTGAAATTATAATATTCTTAAATAACCAAAACCACTTAGAAAATATATAATCTTTCCCATAGCAATACAAACTTCTCCCTTCTCCTAGAAGCTCCCTCACCAGAAAAAGGATAAATAATAGGCTTGCATTACCTAAACGAACCTTTATTTGTGTTGCAGAAGTGAAGCATTAATGTTAATAACTGGAAAATAAAATAAATCCCACTTGAGTCTTAAGAAATAAAGAGAGGTTGCAACATCCATTTTTTGCTTGTTTTTATTTCAGCATAATATTTGCCTACATGATGTGCCTTTAAGTCTTATGATACTGAAATGGTTTCAATTTTTATATGGAACTAATTTTTTAATAGTGATTTTAATGTCAGTACCATGCTGATTCTATAATCAGCAATAAATATATTTAAGAGCAAGTCCTACAAGACTCAACAGGGATGTTTACTTAAAAGGAACCACAAGCATTGACAGAATTAAGTAGGGCTTTGAGTTGTCATTTTTTGAGGGTAATTTAAAGAAAGCTAATACACATGAAAGTGATCAATCATGTCAGCTCTTGAGAGGAATTTTCCAGGCCTCCTTTTTCTGTCAATTTTGTGTCTTAAGAGTAGCATCAGATATGATGATGGCCTATTCTCTTACTTGCAGGCAGTTAAGTCAGAAGCAGCTTGAAGAACTGACAGGAAGAACTTGGATATAAAGTAAACAAAAGAATAAACCTGAATCCAATGTTGGTAAAATCCCTCAACAGAGCAATTATTTGGTTGCTTATCTTGCCAGAAAAGTACAAAGCACAAGCTCACATACAGCTTGGACGGAGAATGGCTGGAGAGCAGCCCTGAGGAGTGCTCCTGGATGAGTAGCTCAACATGAGCCGGCAGGGCACACTGACAGCCCAGAATACAAAAATATTGTATCTGCTGTCTACATAGATGTGGCCTGGAGTGAAGAAACTTCTCCCCAGAAACTTCTAAATGTTAAGCTTTCATCCTTGTCAGCACAGGATTTCTCCCCTGCCCACCTTCTAATACCATGTTTCAGTATTTTCTGCTGAGCAATGGGGGATATATTGGTTTGTCTGGATTTTTACTATGACCTGGGTTTTAATTAGAGAAGGTGGACATGTAAAAATTAAAGTGGATTCAGTAAGATTTTTTGTTTGTTTGTTTGTTTGTTTTTAGGTTTAGAAGTAAAATGTATGTAGTCTATCAGTTCCTATGATGGGCTTTTTTCCTGAAGTGTTTTACAAAAATTTCCATAAAAAGGAAGCAATTAATTTACCTTTTTAGGAGGAACATCATCCTACATTTACTCCTACCGTATTTGTCATTCCCTTTCATGAATCAAGCAATTAACTCCAAGACATCTTTGGATGAACTATAAACTAACTGTACTACAAGATCACGTTTCATTTATTAGACATATATAGCTTCTTCAAGCAGTACCATCTCAGCACACCAACTATGGTATTGGCTGTACTGTTATATTTTATGGTATGTGACAATGAATGTGAGAAACTCACTCTTGGCATTAAAAATAAATTAAGTTTCTAATCTTCAGCTGTGTGAAAACAAGATCCAAGGGAGCTCTGAAAACTAAGGAACCAGCAGATGAATAAAAGAAAACATAAGTCAAGGATTTCTGGAGCTTGAAGGGCACTTTTGAACATCTGGAGTTGACATTGTTAACTTTGTTACACGTTTAAATTATGATAGGTCTATTGTGACTATTGTGTATTGTATCTAAAGCTTATTTAGTTGCCTGAAAATATATTGATTTATGCCTAGGAGTTACCAGTGATACATATTTCTACTTTGAGTGGGCAAAACTAAGTTGGAAGGTGTATGTTACTTCCTCGGGTTTTTTTGGTAGTAAAAGAACTGATGTTTTTTCCTGCTCAAGTACACTGAAAAGACTTCTACATTTACCATATTTTTTCTGAATGTTTCTGGTATTTTAAACACTTCTTGAGAACAGTGCAATTGTTGCAAGCAACAAGTAAGCAGCTGTAGTGATAGGGATTTTTTTTTTTTCAATAATGCTACTTTCCCATATTATCTGTTCATGATCATCAAGATGCAACAGAAATTAAGGAGCAAATCTAGCAGATGCATTCAGGGAATTGGAGACTTCCTGCTAACACCATTTATTCCTGTATCCTTCTCTGTGACTTGCTTTCAAGCATCCCATGAAGGTTTGAGGTGAATCTACAGGATTCAAAATTGTCCATGAGAAATTTTTTCTCTTGACCTCAGACTCTGAGTTTTCCAAAATGGTACAAACCCATGCAGATAGTTGCCTTTGTGCTTTTTTTGCTTTCTTACAGGAGATCCAGACTGTCAGCTACCATGAGACAGTAATGCACCTTTCAAAGTAACTTTGTAACTTTTCAAAGTGTCCTTTGCTCCCCCCTCCCCAAATGATAACCAAAACATCAGATTATTTTTGTCTTCTGTAAAATGAGCACATACAGCCCACCCCCAACCACAGCACCATGGAAACATCTGTGAGTACCACTACAGACTGGAAAGATTGAAAGTTACTCATTTTTACAGATAGGAGTGAGATACTTTTGTATAGTAAGGACTTAGCTTGCCTAAAACCTAGTTACAGTAAGAGATACATTTTTGAATGCATGGCATTCAGAGATGTTTATAACACTTAGTCTTATAAAGACACACAGGCAATATAAGTGAAATATTTCACATTCAAATGTGCACAGAAATTTTATCTAAATTAGAACATAATTACTCTTACTGGAAGCAGTTTCATTATTGTGAGCACTCAGTAGGTCTTGCCTCTTTCTTCCTGGGGAGGAAACCAATGGAATACCATATCTAGTGTAGCGTCTTTCTATAATTATCACAGAGATTCTAATATTAGGTGCATTTATTTCCTAACTTTGTGGGGAGAAAATCAAGACAATTTCTTTGTGAGAACCCTGCTGTGCCAGCATTTTTTGTGTTCTAATATTTTCTAACAGACTTTCCCAGGTATAAATGAGGTGTCAAATCTAAATTAACACTGGAAACATGACCTGCACTCCTTTTTCACTGCAAACTGACAGCTCAGATCCATATGTCAAATGTGAATCGCCCTCACAGCTAACTGGAGACTCAGGATTGGCATATTGCTGAACTGCAAAACTTACTAAGAAAACGTCACCATAAAGAATAAGGAATCCCTAACATTTCCATAAACTTTATTTTTCACTTAGTTAATGTTTTTCATAATTTTACATTTTTAATTCTTAAAAATTAAATGTAATGAACTTCACAGAGCCTTCCTGCTTAGCAAAAATATGGCTTTCAAATACACCTTTTCCCTAGAGAACTGCTTTTTCTCAGAGACAGTTATTACACACTGTTATCTGGATTCTGCTTTGCGTTCTCCTTCCTCATGATCATCAAAAAATAAAACAACCTGGGATAAAATGCAGGTGGTTGTTTTGTCAACCCTCCTATTCAAGCTAAATATATCTATATACGTTTGAATCTTCTTTACTGAAAAGCAAGCCTGTTAGCTTTTTGTCATATCTTTTACAGAATGGAAAAATAAATTCCCTTCCTCTTTGTGGTAGCCTCCTGGTTAAGCAGAGGTTACAGGAAGGTTTTCCTCTCAATGATCAGTTTCCTAGACTCGTATAATTTCAATTGCTCTCTCATTAACTTTATCCCACAGTCCTAATCCTTCTTGAAGCACAGAACCTAGAAGAGAAACAGTACTTCAGCTAAAACGCTCTAATGCTACCTCTTCCCCTCCTGTTAAAAGTTCTATGAAAAACCCTTCCATAACAACAAATAAATCAAAACAATTAATATAAAAATAGATAATACAAGCAGAAGAAAGACATGGTGGACCTGTGTGTTTTCATTTTGGTAAATTACTTTGCTTACCTTCAGATCACCAAAAAAGAGGTTTCTAGTTCACATGGACTAAAAAAGATCTGAGAAACTTGGAAGACTTGTAAAAGCTTAACATTTCATGTCAGATAAAAGTAGAGATGAAAAACTATTCCTTTTTATGCCAATGATGAAACCATATTCTCTATGGACCCCAAAGAGAACAGGAAGAAGGAATGAACTTTGGAAAATCCTGCCATCAAATCAATACAAAAATACAGGTCAATAAAAAACATTAAAGACTGGCAAGAAAAGAAAATGTACTATTTTATCATGTTGATTTTCATTAACATATCTTCCAATATCAACTCATCAGTCATGGCTACACATAGTTTATGTTATTGCACTGAAATACCTTTTAGGTCTTTAAGTGTGAGGGACTCATCCATGGTCTTTCTCATTTGGCAAGTGAATACTTGCTCAACACCTGAGATTTTAGTACTTTCCCAGTTCAGTGACCAGCCTCTCCTTTTCCTTGGTCATTTTACCTTACCTCTCTACCTTTCAAAATAAGACTTCTGCCTATACATACGACTGCAATTTTCTGCTCATCCACTTTATCAACAGCATCCTTATTTCATGCAGGTAAGTTAACACCATTACTTATTCTCATCTAGAAAGGTTCTATTTTGCCATAGATTTTGCAGCACATTGGTGTTGGTTCCTGAATTGAAGTTGATGACAAGAAGCAGGAGTAGAAAGGGTGGACGGAAATATTCCTAATTCACAGCACATGGGAATTCCAACCTGCTCCTTCTCCCACAGCACTTTTAAGGCTGCTCTAGGAGCTGCAAGAGCCTGATGGCAGCAGAAGTACATGGGCATATGATTACACACAACAGGTATGTACAGCAGCATCTTGGTTTCTGTTGGAATAGAGTTAACTTCTTTACTAGAAGCTGGTTTTGTGCTATATTTTAGATTTACGATGAGAAATACTTTTGATAGTGCA
>VZTM01006662.1:28982-110426 GCA_013400555.1 Jacana jacana | reverse complement strand
GCGTAGGGGAAAGGGACCTGGGGATCCTGGTGGGCAGCAGGATGACCATGAGCCCAGCACTGTGCCCTCATGGCCAAGAAGGCCAATGGCATCCTGGGGTGTATTAGAAAGGGGGTGATTAGTAGGTCATGAGAGGTTCTCCTCCCCTTCTACTCTGCCCTGGTAAGACCCCATCTGCAATATTGTGTCCAGTTCTGGGCCCCTCAGTTCCAGAAGGACAGGGAACTGCTTGAGAGAGTCCAGCACAGAGCCACAAAGATGATGAAGGGAGTGGAGCATCTCCCATAGGAGGAAAGGCTGAGGGAGCTGGGTCTCTTTAGCTTGGAGAAGAGGAGACTGAGGGGTGACCTTATTAATGTTGATAAATCTGTAAAGGGTGAGTGTCAGGAGGGTGGAGCCAGGCTCTTCTCAGTGACATCCAATGATAGGACAAGGGGTAATGGGTGCAAGCTGGAACAGAGGAGATTCCAGTTAAATATGAGGAAAAACTTCTTCACAGTGAGAGTGACTGAACACTGGCAGGGGCTGCCCAGGGAGGGTGTGGAGTCTCCTTCTCTGGAGACATTCAAAACTCGCCTGGATGCGTTCCTCTGTGATCTGATCTAGGTGTTCCTGCTCCAGCAGGGGATTGGACTGGATGAGCTTTCAAGGTCCCTTCCAATCCCTGAGATTCTGTGGTTCTGTGATTATTTTGCTGTGTCTTTTTTTTTTTTACATTTTATTTTAATGCCAGAAATGTTTTCCTTCAGTTTCCTGTGAGCAAGCAAGAATAAGTATGTGAAACTAATTTCCATTTCAGATTAGGAATATCTTGCTTGGATATCTTTCTTACCAAGAAGGGGGAACCTGCTGTGTCCTCTTGCGTTGCTGTTGGGTATTTCACTACTTGATTTGATTTATGAACATCTACTTGGTTTATGTATCTTATGTCTTCTCATGTGTGTGACGTACGCAGAGGAGTGGGAGCAGCAGCTCCAGGAATAACTGGGCCTGTTTTCTGATGACCTTCCTTTCACAGTGCCTTGGGGATATTTGCTGTAGGAAATTTTGGATGTTAAAGCTCATGTGGGTAAAAAAGCTGACTCGTAAAATAGAAATCTGTCTCTGATTGGCAAACACTAAGATGGGAGGCTGCTGAGCCAGGGTGAGCACCCCGGGGCAGCAGCATTCTTGTTTGCTGGATTGCTTATCTTCTGTCTTGTAATTAGCTGCTCTCAGGGTCAAACTATGATGGTAAGTGGATCTGAAGTTTGACTAGCACAAAAGCCTTCTCGTTACAAAAATTAAGGCAAATCTGTATCGTTTATGTGCTTTATACAACAAGTAGTGTATTTCCTTTGTAAGGGAATCTGTGGTGTTTGTTGTGCTTCATTCTTTGACAGCTATGCCCTGCACAGATACTCTCTTCACTTGTGATAAGCAGAACAGGAAGCTGTTTGAAATTAAATTGTTTAAAGAGTAAACACAGTCATTTGCCCAAGCAACAAGGGTTTTTAATTGATAATGCCACCAAGCACTTTGGGAGAAGGTATGAGAAAGGCTGGCTTAAAGGTAAACACTCTGTGTGCTTACAAGCTGAAGGACTCGGGTGAGAGTCTCTTCACAAGCATTCACTTTGTTCCTGAACGTACCCTGTCACCAGTGTCAGGTGCTGGTTCCAGACTGGCAGTGGAAGATGGATGTTGGAATAAAAATGATTTTCCAAGTGAGTACCTGCAGTGTCAGTCACCACCACTTTGTCTCCTGTTGATACTCGTAGGTGGTCGTTTGATACACTTTGAAATGACTCTAATAGCTGTAATTCTTACTGGAGCTTAAAAATATGTTTGAATTCTTGCTCACTTATTATCTGTTCACGTTAATGACTGTGGGCTTGTAGATGAAATAGTCATGTTGGGGTTGTTTGGTATTTTTTTTAAATACGATGTTTCTACAGAAGTCAGGTAGTTCAAAGGATCATCAGGGAATAGGGTATGTAGATGCAGTCATTACAGTGCACTATTGATTTGTTGGCTTCTGCTGGTAATAAAGTTAAAAAAAAGAAAACGTGACTCTTCCTCGGTGTGTATGGAACCTTTTTTTCATAATACAGATCTGTGGTCATGTATTTAAACAGTATTTCGTGTGCAAAATACAAGATGCTGCTGCTGCCTTGTCTCATGTTTGAGTGTGAAACTGGAGGGGAAAAAAAAATGCAGGTGACTAGTTGTAATGGGAGGTGGTTTTGGCAGGCAAGTCAGATGTGTATGTGTGCACAGCCTAGTACGTTGCTGGTTATTTCTTTTAAGCCATATTGGTTTGGGGTGATGATACCTTGCTGGTCTGCTAATTATCTGGGTTAAGGTTTTTTTATTGCTCTTGGAATGACTGTACTGATGCACCAAAGTGATACAGTGATCTCAGCAGCGCTCTGTGTTTGTGTTGTAGGCTGCAACTCGTCAGGATATGACATACTGGCTTCAGGAGCTGCAACAGAAGAGGTGGGAATATTGTAACAACCTGGATGCAGCAAAAAGGGACAGCCGAACCTCCCCTACTCCCAGTGACTTTTCCAAAGGTCTTGTTGCCAAAGACAACCCTGGTAGGTTGAAGGGTTGAGTGAAAACAGAATGTGTGTTTCTGGCCAGTGTCGGTTCATCAGTACAAAGCGTACTTCTACAGCTACAAAAGTTTGCACTGGTTCTGCCTAAGTGAAATTCAGCCTCTGCAATACCTTTAGCCAAGCAAAATGTGATTTTAGATTAGTGTCAGAGTTATAAAAATGTATCATATTATACATTATAACATATACAACTATTATACATAGTTATTCTGCGTTTTTGACTGCATTGCTCGGGCACTGCTTGAATTGTTTTATTCCTGAATTGTTACAGAAATGGATTCCTTGCCAATTTCTGTTATCCCTAGATAAGACAGAGTAAAATCCTGTTCTGCACCAAGTTAGACATGTTAGTAAAGCTCTCTCGGGTTTATACAGAGTCTTGAGGTCAGGCCTATTTCATCAACAGATTTTCTATTTTGTTGATTCCAAGCTCATGCTTAAACCCAGAAATATTAAGCTGTCATCTTCCCCGCCCTCCTCTCCCCACCCCCAGTTCAGATCCCACGTTGCAGTTACTGTCCTCTGACCCAGTTTACTGGTTGCATTTGAGAGCAGTCTGTCCGTCCGCCTGTGGCTGCTTGCTCAGCCACAGCTGGCCTGTGTGCCTGTGCTTTTGTAGGGGCTCTGCTTTGATGTTCCACCTACTCCAGTCTGGCAGCTTGTCACCTCTTCACAGGGTGGCCAGCTCTCTGCCTTCACCCAGCCCTGGGGCTGGTCTCACCTGTCCTTACGCCTGTTTGGGGAGTGCAACTGTCAGGAAATGCCTTTTTCTGCAGGTTAGTTTTTTGGCCAGTGTAGCTTCCTGAAGTGGTTTACTGTAGGGACAGATGAGTGCCGGGATGGGCCCAAGGGAATTGTTGGGAATGCAAAGGCAGGATGGTTTGAGGCCGCCTTTCTGGCAGCAGACAGTCTGGTTAGTGGCTTGTCAAACCATCTGCTGCAAGGACACGTGTATCGCTGGGCAGAGATCTGACAGCTCCTCGGTGGTGCAGAGAGTAACAGGCGCTCGCTCTTGCAAGCCTTTGCCTTCCTACCGCCAGCCTCTCATTTTCTGCTCGTCTCCCTTTCTGCCTTTTGTGATGTTTGTCTCCCGCTGTGTTTAGTTGGTTGAATTCAAAAGTTAGCCAAAAAGGAAGATTTATTTTTTATTTATTTTCCTGCTAGATTGAGTGAACTATGTTTACTGTCCGATCAGGTGACTTCCAGAGCTGATGGAAAGGAGAGGGACAGAAGACAAAACACGGGAAGGCAGAATAAAAGAAAGGCAGGACTGCCCTCTTTTGGCAGAAGACTGTTGGATCTGATCAACTGTAGTATGTGACCTGGCCCAAAATCTGTTTGTTCTTGTATGTGCTGCTCCCCTCAGAGCTGAGGTACAATGTGACATTACCTGCTGTCACTGCAGCCTGGATAGGTGCTGTTCCCTCACTTCTGTTTCACATCAGAACTAGCCATCACCATCCAGTGGCTTTAGATCACTGATCTTGTGAATTGTTGGGGGGTTTCTGGATCAGCAGGCTGCACCAATTTGTGTGCTTATTGTTACTGAATCCAGTGTGAGGAAGGTCAAGGTGAAATGCATAGGCTGAGTAGACCCATCCCTTTCAGGGACAGCCTGTGGTTTAAGTGCATTGTGTATAATTTGAAACTGGACTAGAGTGTCACCTTTTTGAGGACCAGTCACAATGATGACTTTATCAACAGCTGTAGAGTTTAAAGAGGGAGTTATTCTGTGGAAGGGTCAGAGAGCCTGAATGGTAATTGTTTCTTCTTTTTAAACAAGTACTCCAAAAGTTTCCTATAGAATCAGATGACTTTTATGCTCCGATTCCATGTTGGTGACTAAGATATTTGTCTCGTGTTCCTTTTTTTTTTTTTTTTTAGAAAAAAGGAAAAAAGTGAACGTTCATTTGATGAGGTGCTTTCTAGTGGAGCATATAAAATGGTTTGTTTTGCTAGTGCTTGAGTACAGATACTGCCAGTAATGGTTTAAATGGGGAAGTAGTTTGTCTTCAGAAGCAAGTTGCTCACTGTAGAATCTGGCCTGCTATGTCCTGTTGTGCTTCTCCCCACCAGTTTAGAAATCTGCTCTAACTGGAACATAGGTAAAGCTAAGGTCCTGCTGTATGGAGCAGGCTTGACAAATTTTCAGGAATTTTCAAGGTAGAGAAAAATACTTTAAAATATTTCTCAAAGTGGGCTGTGGGAAAGCTAGTGCTACAAAAATGATTCTGTATGATTTGTCATGGAGCTGCCTTACTACCATGGAAATCAAAGAAACGATTTATTCTTCATAAGATACGGGATTTGGGGGGAGGATTTTTTTTTCTTCTTGGAATTGATTGAATGTTAATGTAGTTTTTATAATTTCAGGTCTTAGTTATACTGTTCCTCAGCTCTTAATTTGCATTAATAAAAAGTGGTATGTTGTGTATTCGTAGGACTGTTGTGCTTTGAAGTAAGTTTAAAAACAAGATGTTTTTGCCATGGTGGTTGCATTATTAACCTCACTACGCTGTTGGGCTGTACCCGCTGTGCGGTCCGTACCTGCAACCGCTCAGCTGGCCGGTCTAACAGAGTGCACAGTGAGCAGCCTTGGGAACTCAGGGAAGGTTCAGCCAGACCCATTAGCACCCCTCTTAAAGGAGATGTGTTTACTAGAAATACAGAACTCGAACAATTAATTTACCTGGGCCATACTGTGAAGAGATTTTGTAGTCTTGTCAGATCGTACGGGTGGAAGAAGAGACAAGCTGTAAGTACAAAACTAGAATGTTAGTAATCCAGCCTGGTTTTGAGTGAGTGCCCATAAGCTGTTGGTGTTTCGTTTCTTTCTTTGGGGGGTGGAAGGGTTGGGTTGATTTTTGTTCCTTTTTTTTTTTTCTTCCCCAGTTGAAACCTGTTGTGTTATATTTCCCCTTTATTGGGCAGTGAATACGATAAAAATTTAGTTTCATCTGACTTCTTTGCTGAATTCTGTTCAGCTCAAACTGCCAAGGTCCAAAGGAATTTGGGATTTTTTTGGCTGGTAAGGCACTGAAGAAGTTTCTATCACCACTGTTCATAAAAGAAGTGAAGGCAGTGTCATTTGTCTATCTGAAACGAGACATGAGATACTTCTGTTTCAGGTGTAATTTTTCAAGGGTTTGAGAAATTTGTAGTGTCAATGATCTCTTATATTTGATAATCTTCATCACATAATGTTCTGTCTTTCTACTTCTAGTCTTCAGTATGAGACACATAAGAGTAACCATCTGCTGAGTAATTGGAGGGTAGAGCTTGCTGAAAGATGGTCTTGCTGCCAGTGCCAAGCAGTCATCCCAACAAAGAGTGAGAGGCTCACAAGTGATAAAAAAGGGCATTGTGACTGCCCAGGGTTTTTCCTTTCCTGCAGAGAATCTTCTAAGACAGCCCATCCAGTGTGTTACTAATGTAACTGCTGACTCAGTCTGAGGGGGTTCTCCAGACGTTTTAATCCCCTTCAGTACTTTGTGACTGATACCAAGAAGTGTTTGAGCTTGTTTTTAACTTGTCTGTTCAAAGAGTTTGTAGAAGGCCATAAACCGCTCTATGCTTCTCTATAGTGCTTTTGCTATGCATAGTATGTTCCATACTCTGCGTTTCCTATTCCTTCTGCTGGCTGGAGGAGGGGTGAGGGGCAAAGGAGGCAATTCAGGATAATGGAAACTCTGAGGTAACGTATATACTACAGATTCTATAGTGCATATTGGACAGTGTGGGGTGTCAGAGACCTGGCTGGCTCTGTTGGATCAGCTCGCATCCTCTGGACTTGATTAGCTCTTGGCTCTGGGCTAGTGTGGGTTCTTGGCTGGTTGCTGTGGAGGTGTTCAGAGCCTGCATGAGTTTGGTGGTGTGTGTGGGCAGTGTGGGGCCCGAGCTGTGTGTCTGCATGGCCCTGCGCCCCGTCTGTTCACGTGCTGAAGTGCAAAGAGAGTTTGGCTGGATGACTTTAGGTATAGCTGCATCCAGCTGAACCAGAGCTAATACATTCTGGCTGGTCCAGTGGGTCTGTGGTGTATCTGCAGTGCCTGCGCTCATGGTGTCAGCTCTGGGAGTACCTGGGCTGGATTTGCACAGAGCTGCCACAAGTCTGTACAGCTCACTGACTTGCAGCAGCCATGGCACTTCTGGGGTTAATAACTTTAGGATGAAGCTGTCTGTTGGTATTCTTGTGACACTCTTCCTGACTTGAGACTTCTGATACACCTGAGTCTGTTGTACAAGGTGGTTTTGTGGATTCATATAAATAATTCCCTGTACACTGTGAATTTTTATGGCTTTACAGCTGCTTAAGCTAGATGATTTATAACCTCAATTGTCAATATTGAGCCACTTGAGCGATAATGCTTCATGAGCATCACACAGATCCTGTTATCAGAAGTATGTGGCTGCAGTCAGAGCTCGCTGAGGAAAACACCTTTGCTGGTTTTAAAGTTCATCTGAACAGAGCATTTTATGAAGTTATGCTGCAATTTAAAACAAAACCTTAACTACATTACTAGTAATCTTAGTAGTATATGACTTTATATAGCCACTGTTAGTTTACTTGCTGAAAGTTTTGCCTGTTTTGTTTTGTTTTTTGTTAACTAGATTTGAGTATCCTAAGTCAAAATGCTTCAGCAGAGAGAGCTAGAAATATTCTAGCTGTGGAGACTTCTCCTACAGACCTTGTGGGGGAACAAGCAGCTTCCCAGCCTGCACCAGTCCAACCAAGTGCCATCAATTTCTCACTTAAGCAATGGAGTACCGAAATCAAGTAAGTTGGGGATGTGGGAGAAGGAGTTGCCCTGAGATTGACGGTTGCTGGCAGAGACTGTTCCCTACTGAAAGACCCGTGTACAAGGTGGGCAGAGCTTTGTGGAGCTGGGGATGACAGGATGGATCGGTAGATGGGATGGTATCTCTTCAACTAAACTGTTCTTTATTGTACTTCCTTGAAGGGCTTGCTGAACATCATTGTGTGGTGTTACTAATAGTTGAAAGGGAGAATCAAATCAAGGCCTGTAAAACACTTCTAGCGAGGGCTTATCCCTCTGAACTCAAGCAGGGAGCCGGGAGCTGTATTCTCAGCTAGTGCTGCTTTTTATCCTTCATAAGCTGGTAATTGTTAACATTGTACTAGTCACAGTATTTAGTGCTTATGAAAAGTTTTCAGTGTTGAAAACCAAAACAATATAAAGCATTCTTCTTCAGTTCCTTCTTAAAAAAAATAAATGGACGTGGCACAGATTTGAAATCGATGTAGTTCAAATTCCTGAGCAAAAATATGTCAGACCCCTTCTGAGCAACAGCAAACCCCCGTCTTATCCCTTCACTCTTAACAAGTTTACTTTTTAGCATTAATTACTCTGAGGAGGGTGGTCGTACTGGTTTTCCACTCGCCTTTTACAGTTCTCTTTCTAAAGATTTTTACGCTTTGGCCACGTAGATGGATTTTCTGCTTCTACTCAAAGGGCATTACGGTGCTGTTTATTGCAGAGCAGCTCACAAAGCAGAGCTGTAGCTTTGGTTAACTAGACCACATCCCCCTTGAGCCGCCAGTAAAACGTTGCTGGGTTTCATCAGCAGTGCTGAGGTAAACAGATTCCTTTTAAAGCTTTCCTGTTAAGCACAGAGAGCGGAGAGGTTACAAAGGTTTGTTGATTTGGGGTTATTTTTGCTTGTGTGTGTTTTTGGTTTCTTCTTGCTTTTTTAAAAGACTACTTCTTTTTAAGGCTACTGTGTAGACTGTGCCTTAAGTTTTAGGAAAGACCGGCCTATGGCTGGATTAAGAAATACGTAAATCCTGTTACTACATGTCCTGTTTAAACTGGTAGTCCTGTATGGTTTCTCGGGCTTGGGTAGCCACTTTGCTTGGGTAGAACTTAAATTTGGTCATAATAGAAGGAAATAACACAAAACACTTGCTCTTAGGCGAATTCCTGTGTACTTGAAATGAGTTTTTTTAGCTTTTGAAAAACACTTTATTCTTGATTTTTAGGTTTGGATGCTTTTTTGTGTTTTTTCTGAATTGCAGATGACACACACTGGGGAAGCACTGCCACTAGCTAGAAGGGCAGTGTCAGGGTAAGCAGCTCAGCATTGCCTGCTTGGTGCGTGTTAATGTTTCTCTGGGACCGAGCACAGAGGCAGCAGTGAAGTTGTGTGTCGGGAAGTCCCTTTGGCTGGAGTGAAATGTTTCTGGTGGCAGTGGCCCAGCAGATATTGTAGCACAGAATTCAAAAGTTGGCCTTTCTCCATATAGCTGTGGTCCCAACAGCTCGGAGTCCTTGCTGTTAATCTCAGATTTCACCCTGAAGCTCTTCCAGGCTGAGTGCCACCTTTCCCCTTCCATTCTTCAGATATTCAGCTGCAGTAGGTTCATCTGTCGGAAAATGTTCCTGGGAAAATAATATGTATTGTATCTGCCAACAGATACATATATATTTTTAATTCTCTGTGATTTGGGGTTTGTTTGGGTTGTTGGGTTTTTTTTAATATGGAGTGCTCTAGTTGCCTCCATGTGTTCCAATTTTTAATGCAAGCTGATGCTAGTGGGAAATGGTTTCTTTGTCAGGATTCCTTATTATGCTCAAATATCCTCTTCTGAGCTTTTGAAAAGTCATTTTGCAGTGGATTTACTGAGCCAGCAGCTCAAATGTGTGATATGGACAGCTGTTTACTACCTCTGGCCATGTATTCTCTCCTTGGGATAAGAGTCTGACAACGTTATCAGAAGCTATTTGGCTGTGTGGTAATAGGATGTAACCTCTGACAAATATATTTACATTAGCATAGGCCTTGCAGTGACATGTCTTAAAAGCTGTGGACTAGCATTACCTCTGCCTGTTGTTTTGACCTAGCAAGTCAGGAGCACTTAAGATCCCGTATCTAGTAGATACATTTGCTCCAAGGTGTGAGTCTGTAGCAGTTTTCACAAGAAAGGTGAATTTTCTTCAGCATAGGTTTGGTTAAAGACAAGTGGATTTGCCTTCTAATGGCTGTCCTCAGCTGCCTCAGAGATGGGTAGGGCAATTAAAACCTTAAATTGGATTTATTTTGCATAACTATTAGAGATGATATTATTGCATGCTTCCACTCCCCCATTTTTTATTCATTCAGTTGTGCAATGAACAATGCCCAATTAATAAGCAAAACTATCCAGTAATGGTTCAAGGGTCCTTCAGAAATGACAGCCTTTCTTGTTAAACAGCTTTGGTTGTGCTCACACCATTTGGAATGGAACTCCTCTGAAAAAGCATTCAGTGGTGATAGAGATCTGGTATTTTAACATGGGGAATCTCCTTTTTAACTTCTTGACTGACAAGTGATCTTTTACTGGGCTGACCATCACTCTTCGTGTACCTATCACAAGAAGGTGTAGTTAGTTATACTGGACCTCTGTGGTAGCAGGACAAGATTGTTAATAGTCTTATAACAGGGAAAGGTAATTATGAACCTTGGAAGATTAAAATGACATGAAAATTATTATTAATCAGTTCAGCAGACTAGGAATTCTCTACTAGATAATGATTAGCCTGGAGTTCACTTCGATCAGATGTTAAATCCCCTGTGAAGCTGAAAGACTGGGTTTGGATCATCAAATGATCTTGAAAGTGTAATATGGGTTCCTTTCTGCTTAAGGTTTGAAGAATAAGAAGCGAGTGTGGGGACTGACTGGAAGCGTCTTTGTGGGCCTCCGTCTTTCACAGAGTGTGTAGAAAATGCTGAGATACTAAATACATTTCTAACTTTATACCTAAAATATTAAACTGATTCTTACAGATTGATGTAGAATCTCCCTCTCTAGTTGAACAAAGGCCTTGCAGTGCTGAGCTGCATTAATACTCCTGGACGTGTGTGGAGTTAGACATTTCTGATTGTGTGATGCTGGCGGGGGAAGCTGGGAAGGGTAATCCTATCCTATCTGGCTGGAATTTAGAGGTTGCCTCTGAAATGTTCTTGCAGATAATTGGCAAGGTTCCACCTTAGGAAAGGAAAACTGCTAAGGAGTCTGTCATCAGCGATCCAGCTACACCAGGTCTCTGGGACGGTCCCAAGTTTAACATTAATCCAGAATGTGAAGCTATAACCTACGTGGGTTTTGACTGCATGCTGTTCCGTTTAGTGCTTGGCAGTTGTCCTAAAATCCTAAGCTACAGTAACTGATGAATAAAGAGGTGCTGCTTCTAAATCTTAATTTTGGTTTGCTTCATTTTTTTTTCCCCACTGCCAAAACAAGAGCGAGCAGAAGATGAAGCTCATTTTTAACACAGAGTATTTTTTCTGTTCTTGAAACAGCGCTGTTGGTAGCAGGTGCTGTTTAGTGGGATGTGCTTTGTTTTCTTTGAGCTTTTTACTTGGCATTGGTTTTGTCTGTTTTAGCTTATTTTTAGTTGTCAGTGTTTCAACTGCAGTGGTTGTCTTGAAAATCCCTTTATAAAAAGAGTGCAAAATGGAGACATTCTCATCGCTTTTCCTGCTGTCTTTTCCACAGAAATTCAATGTCCTCTTTAAGGAAAGGAAATAACGAAAACCGCAAGAGTGTGTTTTATACGACCGAAGAGTGGGAACTGCTTGATCCAACCCCAAAAGACTTAGAGGACTCGATGGCTCTGGAAGAGAAGAGGAAACACCTGGCAGAAGGAAGTAAAGGTAGAAGTGGGAGCGAGGAAGGGGACCGTATGCCCTACCTTCTTGAGTTCGGGGGACTGTTTTATGTCTCTCTTCAGCTAATAAGTGGAAGCTTATCTTTTCTTCACAAAGCACACCCAGAGCTCTCTAAATTCTTTTAAAACGATTACTTCCTTACAACAATTACTTGTTGTGTTGGGATTCCCCTGCTGTTCAGATACAATAGAATAAGTATGAACCATTGTCCACTGACTTAGGTCCCCGAGTATGTTGCCATCCATAGTTGTGTCACTTGAGCTGCAAAGTTACAGGATTGAGAGAAACGTTGAGGCTTTTGGTTTCTCAGTTGGGCATCACCCATTGAGGCAGAATTTCCGTTAGACTGTGAAGGATGTGTGTACGTGGTGTGTTGGCTTGCTTCAGAAGCAGGGGGGGAAGTAGGGATACATTTGCAGTGACAGCTCATCTGTGCCTTGTAACTGGGTTATCAAATGGATCCCATTTGATCAGTGTCTGCAATAACTTTAAGAAGAGGTTTTTACAGCTCCTTAAGAGGATTTTAGCCGACACCCAAGTGATTTAATCTGTTAAAAATCATCCTTCTTTTGAAGAACACTCCCATGGTTGAATGAATTTATTTGCAAAGAGTAGTACTCTGGGGTATCTGTGGGTTTGCTCTGATTGCCTCCGAGTTGTTCATTATTTGAAGCAAAGTTTACTCTGCCATGGGTAAGGTACCTTTTATTTTCTGTAATGAATTGTAAAGTTCTCTGTGTCTTATCTCACAAGTATTAGCTTATGAGCTAAATCTTTTATCTGGGTGGGAGAAGACTTGGAGCTAAATGCTTTTCCCACCACAGGAAGTCGCTTGGAAAATGAAGCCTGTTTAACACTATTGTATAGGGCTGTTTAAGTGCTGCATAGAGTCTAATTTTAATGACCATATTTTAAAGGGGAAATCTGAATGCTTTGAAACGCCTTTTTACTAAGTGAACTGAACTAGAAGAAATTGTTTTATGCAGGATTGACTAGTTCAGCTTTTCTGTTCGATTTTGGCCGCGTTCCACACAAAACAAGGCGCCCGCTAAAAGACATGATTGGATCAAGCAAAGGCCGGAACAGCAGCGAGTCTTCTCCAACTGAGTGGTGTTCTGGTAATGGCAACAGACTAGTCTCTGAACTGCAACTGAAGTATCAAAGCCAGCAAGAAGAGCTGGAAACGCTCAAGAAGGATCTTTTAAGCCAAAAGGTAAATTAAGCCTTCAGGCAAAGTGCACAAAAGCAAATGGATCTGGCAGCTGATTGCAAGTTTACCCTTCGTGGCCATCTATTTGCATAAGACGATGGTTGGTTATCATAAAACAGTAAACCTTTGTTTTCAGAAAGTGTTGAAGCAAGAAAGACCAAATTTTGCATCTGTTGAAGGTTTTGTCCCTGACCAACACTTATATTTGCATGGTTTTCATTAACTTGATGTGTATATCTTTCTTATTGTCTGAGGGTGGCTTCTTTACTCTCTGCCAGGATCCTGGCAGGTGGTCACAGCTTCTCCCACCATTAGTACATGCAATTCCTGAGGAACTTCTCCTTTCAAGTAATCTTTTATTTAGCAGGGTTTTTGCTTCTTTTAATTCTGAAGGAGAGGGTGGGAGAAGAAGGACTGATCTCTCCTTTTCTCTTCCCTTGCCCATTCCTTCCTGCTCCTTTATTGTTTTTTTTAACTGCATCATCACAAACAGTTTTGTCAATGATAGGCCTAACCATAAATCTGTGTATACATACAGTGTTCTGGCCTGTATAACTCCAATTTAGTAAATACCTTGATTTTATCTAAAAGAGTTACTTAAAATCAGTGGCACATTCTTCGTGTATATTTATGATTTTCCAAGTCTTTTTAAATGTCCAGATATATTATTGAACATTCAAGTCCCCAGGAATTCCAGAAAACCAATTCCTATTTCTCAGTGTCAGGGAACTAGTTAAACACAAAAAACAAACCCCAAATAAATAAATCCAAGTTCCATTGCTAAGTATTACGAACGCTTCTGGGGTTAAACTTACCTTCCCCCAGTTCCAGAGTGTTCAACCATTAACCAAACGTGGGAAATGGCAGAGGTGACAATCCAGGTTAGTGAGACTTTAATTAAGGGAGGAATTAATTACTAATTAACTCATTAAGAAAATAATTCTTAATAATGTCTTAAATTGATAATTACGAGCAATACAAGAGCATTGTGCTGGTCTTGCTTTCTTAGTGTGTATTGTTGGTCTGGAATATCTTCTTGCATGGGATTTTGGGTTTGGGTTTTTTGTCTCTTTGGTTTGGGTTTGTTTTCTGGGTTTTTTTTACAGTAGAACTTCTGGTAGTAGCTAAGGCAAACTCTTACAGTACTTTTTTTTTTCCTTTAAAATTTCACTGTGATTTATTTGCATGTAACAGCCGTCACTTCTTGGAGGTCATAGAGGATCCCATTCCAGCAAGGAATCAAGTAGGGTTTTACACCTTCAGTGTCACTGCCTTAAAAATCAGCTTGTCTTACGCACGTGTCCCTGCTGTTCCCCAGGCAAAACTCATCCGTCTTTGGTGGAAGGGAATAAATGTTGCAACTGTTCAGGATCTAGGCAATCCTGTGAGCAAAGAGGCTTGTCCTTTTTCTGGTGTGAGGGAATAGAAGATGAAAATGGTAGAATTGTTATCTGCAGAGACTCCAGAAACTGTGTTTGTCCCTTGTGGCAAGTCAGTTAATTACTTGGCTTCATCCTGTGGCAAGGATTTCTAAACAGCCCTCCAAAGACTTCCATTTCAGCAAAGCAACATGTATTTTATTTTTTCCCCCTCCTTTTATTTCCTTTGCTTCTGGTAGGAGGGAGAGCAGTTTGTTGTCTTTCCCTTTGCCATTCTGTAATGTTGACCTCTTAATTTTTTTGGCTTAAGCCCTTTCCTTATCTGTGTGATTACACCAGGGCTTCTCACAAATAAGCCTTATTCGCTCCCAATAACTCATGGGCCACAGCTGTCAGCTGCTCTTCCCAAACTTGTTGTAGCCTTTCTAGGCAGCGTCGTTAGCTCAGCGAATGATACTTGAGCCATCCATACAGGCCAGCCTTTGTAAGGTGTTAACCTGGTGGAAATCATATCACATGTTTCCTTTTTCCCTTAAAACGACACTAAAAAGTCTTTCATAAGCTGCTAATTCAGATACAGATTTCATTCCAAAGCTTTCTTTTGCTTGATGTTAGATTTCTAAGTTATAAAACTTCAAAACTTAAAACTTCGTTATGGTCTTTTTTGTTGGTTTGTTTGTTTGTTTGTTTTAAATTCTCAGGAACTCGTGCGACTTCTGCAGCAAACGGTCCGATCTTCCCAATACGATAAGTATTTCGCCAGCCGGCTCTGTGAGGGAGTGCCCAAAGACAAATTAGAGCTGTTGAACCAAAAAGATGACCAGATTTTGGGTCTCAACAACCAGCTTGAAAAGTTAAATCTGGAAAAAGACAGTCTCCAGCAGGAAGTAAAGAACCTAAAATGTAAAGTTGGAGAACTCAATGAGCAGCTGGGTATGTTGATGGAAACTATCCAGGCTAAAGATGAAGTAATCATGAAACTCTCTCGTCAACTCAGCGAATGTGAGGGCAATACCTCCGCTCAGAGTGGAGCAGTAAATTCTTCCATGGCCACCTGTACAAATAAGGAACTACAGGAACTGGACAGACTAAAAGTAAGAGCAGTCTCTTTGTCTTGGTGGATTGAGGGAATCTCTGCTCCTATAAAAGCTCCTGTTTTAGTCTGCTGTACTGTGTGAGCATGGCACTGCAGCAATTCTCCAGGATGCTCAGGAACCGAGGCTTTCTCTGCTTGGAACCTATGCTTTGTTCTGTTATATGGCAATCTAAAGAGGGCTTCTGTACTTTGAGCCTGTCTGTACATCTATAATACAGTGTCCAAAGCTTTCAGTCATTTCATCAAGATGTGAGAAGTAATCCAAGGGACAGGAAAAAGTAAAGATGTAGGAGGAAAATGTAATCACAGAGGAAAGCGACCAGAAAGCTTGCTGCCTTATTTTTATTTAAACAAACTTTAAGATGTCAGAAGGGAGGAAACAAAGAGCAAACAATGGCAAAGGGGTGGTCCGAGGAGAGAAAAAAGGAGTATGAAAACCTGTAGCACCAATGCTGCTCCAGATCTTACCAATGCATTATTATTTTTTCCCTCTAACCTACTTCAGTGCATGTGTTGGAAATTCTTAATAGGGTTACTGCAGTTACCCATTTTGCTCTAAACACACTTTCTTCTTGTATTCCAAATCATGATGTATTGCAAGTTGGTTAACATTCCAAGGCACTCAGGCATTTAAAATATGTATACGTGTTTGTAGTTTTCTTTTCTAAATGAGAGCCTGGGAAGCTTTAGAAAATAAAGCTGAAGCTAAAAGCGTTGGCAGAAAGCAGACCAAAGCTTGTCAATGCTGTGGAGCGTGGGAGTATTGTAATTGTTGGCTGGATACCAACATTCCCTCATCCCACCTCAGGTTTCAGAGGTGATACTCGTAGCCCGGAGCAGAGGGGATTAGGAGAGGAAGCTTATCGTTAAGGATTTATGGTGTGAGGCAGAGATCACACTCCTACTTTAAAAGAGGACCGGTGAGGGTGACCAAAACCATCCCTTCTTGCATGACATGGTCCGTCCTTCTGTCTGATGTGCAGCACCGTGACCTCTCTGCTGTGTTAAGCACCTGTGCTGCTGTCCTGCTCCCTGGTATGCAGCCCAGCACCACCCTGTTACAACTCCTTGCTCCTACTCAGCATGTGTGTTTGACTTACAGGAAGACTAAATATAATACATTATTTGATGCTGATAGTTTTTTAGTGATAAATGTACTTTCTCTGGTAGGCATTTGCTGTTTTTAAGATATTTTTATTAAAAATCCAGTTTGCTTTTTTTATCAACAGGACAATCTTCAGGGTTATAAGACCCAGAATAAATTTTTAAATAAGGAGATTTTGGAACTTTCTGCTCTACGAAGAAATGCAGAAGCAAGAGAGAGAGAATGGCAGGCAAAGGTCAGAATAACACAGCATGTTCTCATTTTTTGCCATGTCCAGAGCAGTTTTCAAAAATTCAGTTGTGCATAGGGAACATAACTGTAGAATTGAAATGTCTGTAGAATTGAATAGGCCTAACTCTATGAAATATGACAGCTTGGGGGAAAAAAAAACAGTCCGTCCCCCCCGGCCCAGTCCTTTACAGACTGATCTTTCTGATTGAATTCTTGAAAGAAGAAATTGATTAAAATCATGTTAACCAGTGGAACTTTTTCATAATTTAGGAACACAGGCATGTATCTTTCTGAAAACTTACTTTCCTCAGAACTAAGGCTGTAATAATTTTCTTGAAGTATGTGAAAGACAGGATGTGTAAGGATTTAGTGTGTTGCTGAGTAGAGCTTTCACCTTCTGAGCTCAAAGGATGAGTACAGGATGGTGAATGTAACTGTGGGAATGTGTCCCAAGGCAGGTGCACTTGGGCACAGAGAAGTCCAATAGGACAAGGGGTAAAAAGCGGGTAGATTTAGCCCAGATGGAAGGAAGAAAGTTTTTACTATGAGGGTATTGAAACACTGGAAGAGGTTGCCCAGGGAAGTGGTAGGTGCCCCAGCATTTGAGGTCAGGTTGTATGGAGCTCTGAGCAACCTGGTCTAGTTGAAGACATCCCTGCCCGTGGCAGGGAGGGTGGACTTTAAAGGTCCTTTTCAGCCCAAACCATTCTATGATTCTAAGTTGTGGGTAAAAACCAAAGATTTCCATTTCTTGGGGCTAGGAAGATGTGCACCTCTCTGTAGGTAGGGCAAGATACCTGTAGTTGTGGTTTGGTAGAATTTGCTTTTGTATTTTTGGAAACGATGCACACATCAGCCAGGTGTAAATGCTGTACTTGTGGCACAGAGGTGCGTGTTCACCATCCCTCCATGCTGTTACCCAGCTCCTGCCTTCAAAATTCCATCTAAGTTCTGTTTGTGCAAGTGTGCATAGACTAAAGCTATTCCTTTCAAAGTTCAAAATGGTTGAGTTGTCCTTCATACAATGTGATAATTACAGCTTGCTCAGGTTTTCTGCATGGAAAAATGTATGTGGCAGAAAAACTCTGGTTTACTATTCTGCCTTAAAAGACTTCCTGTAAAAAGTCACAAGTATCTGAGGTTTCTTTCCCAAGTATATACAGAATTTTACAGTAATGGAATAAAATGCATATATGACTTTTATTTTCCACACAAGAGCGTGGTTTTATGGGTTTTGGTGCTGCAAAAATGGGAAAGTGAAGCTGACTGCTCTTGACTTAGAGTTTCTAAGCAACATAAACCAGTAGAATACTATTGAACCAGACCATAAAAGAAGCGTAGTACAAAGTACTCTTTTGAAGGCTCATGGTATTGTCCATTGTTCTCTGCAGTATACGAGCTTGGAAGCCAAACTCTGTCAGATAGAAAGTAAATACTTGATCTTGCTTCAAGAGATGAAAACTCCTGTTTGTTCTGAGGAGCAGAGTCCTGCTCGTGAGGTCATCACCCAGTTACTGGAAGACGCCTTGAAAGCAGAAACCAGTGAACAACCAGAGCAAGCGTTTTTCAAACCACACCTGGTCAGGTAATTTGGTCCTGTTAAAATAAATGCACTTGTATCTTGGCCAACAGACCTGGTTCTCACTGGCAAACAGGCAGCAGTGGTATATTTGCTGGATTTGCGGGTTTTAATGTGTTTCCCTTCATGAATAACAGTATCATCATGAAATCCTTGTGCCTTGTATAAATACATTTATTGAGAGACAGGATAAAACTTAGTTTAGACTCAAAGATTGCCACGTAGCTGCTGAAGGTGAGCTGTGGAAGAGCTGGGTCCATTTGAACTTGACCGTATTCTTAAATAAATTGCATAGTCTGGGCCTGTATTCCAGTATATATTCCTACACAAAGTCTTTTGTATATAGGATTATAAAAAAATATTATTAAAGCATACACTTTAGAAATATTATTAAAGGATATATTTTTAGAAAAACATTTAAATAATAATTGTTAAAACTTGAAAACTATGAGGAGTGGCTTGAGGGATATTTGAAGTAACATCAGGATGGGAACTTGAGAGTTTCAGGGCTACTGAACACATTTAAAAGCTTTTTTTCCTTTTTCCCCTCTATTTCAGTGAATATGATATATATGGTTTTCAGACAGTCCCAGAAGACGATGATGAGGAGAAACTAGTAGCAAAATCACGGGCTTTGGACCTGAGATCGCTTTCTCTCAGTGAAAATCGAGAGATCTCCACAGGGGTAAAATGGGAAAACTATCTTGCAAGCACAATGAATAGAGAGATGATGCGCTGTGTAGAACTGAAGAACCTTATTCGATCTGGAATTCCACATGATCACCGTTCAAAGATGTGGAAATGGTGTGTCAATCTCCATGTTAAAAAATTCAAGGACAGCACTGTTCCTGGGTACTTCCAAACCTTGCTCCAAAATGCTCTGGAAAAACAAAATCCTGCATCTAAGCAAATTGAGTTGGATCTCTTGAGAACTTTGCCAAACAACAAACATTATTCCTCTCCAACATCTGAAGGGATCCAGAAGCTGCGAAATGTGCTGCTGGCCTTTTCATGGAGAAATCCTGATATAGGATATTGCCAAGGGCTCAACAGGTAAAGTTTTCCAAATCTGGAGTTACAAATATGCAGTGAAAAAACTTAATGAGCCTCTCAAATGACATGTATAGCCACATGCTTTTGGACAGCAGTTTGTCTTATGGCTTGTATGTTCCTAACTTAAAATGTTTTAATAAATAATTAGATATGACTTCTTAAAGCAATAAAAAAACCCAGAAAACTTGGATCATGGAACGTGTTAAGTCAGCTTGGCGAAAGAAGTGGGACTAACTCACCTAAGGAACGGGCTTGACATCCCCTTCGTGTCATTTGTAGGGGATTTTGCTTTTGTGTGCAATAATTTCTTAGGTTTTGGGGGTTTTTAAGCAAGCAGAAATTAACCCTTGGAAGCTTTTTGTACTGTTAAGTCCACAAACTTCAGCATTTTCCCCTCAGGGTGCCTTCAGTCAGAATTGCAGTAATCGATTTAAGGATGATTCTCACATTAAAAGAAACATTTGAAGTAGTTGGATTTGGTGTTTGCCAAAATGGTTTTGGTACTTGGAGATGTGTAGTAAAGGAGGGTGTTATTTGAAGGAAGTATGTTAGTCTAACACCCCACCTCTTCCTCGTGGTCCAGTACTATAGATGTCAGTTTGTGCAGTAATTGATGACAGGAGGGTAAAAGACTTTTGAACTAGGAGCAGTTTTGTTATTTGAAAGGGCAAGGAAGTAGCAGCAGAACAGAGGCAGAGAGTGATGGAGCAGAAGTGGTGAGGTGGTGGTGGCAGCAGTCGTAGAGGCAGTGATCCTTGTAGTAACATGCATTCTTTTTGTGAGTGTTCCTCACTGGGGGTTACATTCTATAGGTTAAATCATGCATTTCTAGTATTGCTGGTGTTGCTGGTGTGTCACAAGGTATGTCTGAAGAGCTCAGCTCTTGGAGGCACATCTCTGGTGACCAGAAAGTGTTAGAAAAGCGTTTGCTAAATCTGAGCTTTCTGCACAGTATTGTTTTCTCCTGGGATGTTCTTAGGTTTATTTTTGGTTTTACTGTAAATAATTGTGCATTTGGTATATTTGCAGAAGTTAAAAGGAAATGAAATAAATATTCTTTGCTTTAGTCCTCTTGAGCTTTTAAAAGGTGATCACCTTGTAAAGCTGTGTAACATCAGAGGCGGCTCGTGTTGTTACAGCTCCTCTTGCCTACGGAAATGAAACAACTTTTACTTAGAGAAATATATTGGGAATAACCTTTTGTATTCAAACAACTATCATCAGCATGAAAATGTTCCCTGAATATTTTTCTTTCCTTCATAAAGCTCATTGGAACCAAGAAAAGGAGGAATGCTGCAGTTTAATCTTTCTTTTTTTTCCCCTCTACTTCAAGAAATTCTTTGAACAAGTTTAGTCTTTCAAAAATTTGGGGGTTTTTTCTTCTCCTTAAAAGGCAATAGTAGATAGAGACAGAAAGTGTTACTTCAATTTATCTTAATGAATATAAAGTAAACTTGCTAAAAAGGATTTTTCTAAATTTAGAACAGATCTGTGTAAAATGCAAGAACCATCTGTTCTTTCTCCTCTTCAGTAAAGAAAGAGGAAAGTCTGGGAATTGAGGTAGTAAATTTAGGACTTGGAAGCTTCTAATTATTTTGCCTTAATTCCTGGAAAAATAAATTCTAGCAAATCAACGTTTTCTTATTTAACTGAATAAAAATACTTGGCGTGGCTGAGAAGGCATCTCATTGCCCCATCTTAAACTTCATTAACAGCTTTGCTGATCAGAGCTCTCCTGTTAATACTTTTACCTCTGCTGAACAGAAACAAGGGCTTTATTGTATTTGTTGTGGATTTATTCTGTGATAGGATAACAATATTTTTGTCCAAACAAACCCTATTTTCAGATTGGTTGCAATTGCACTTCTGTACTTGGAGCAGGAAGATGCTTTTTGGTGCCTAGTAACAATAGTGGAAGTTTTCATGCCTCGTGACTATTATACTAAGACACTGTTAGGATCTCAGGTACGTGCTTTGCTGAAATAAATCCCAATCCTGTAAATTGCTCCCAGTCAAAAATTTTCCTCTCAAACTGTTCAGTAGGCCTTTCTGGGGGATGTGCTGGTTGACAGAAGTGAGTTCCAGGCACCAGGGCCCTTGTTTGGACAAGGACTCTTAACACTGAAATAACTGTTGACGTGCCTGGAGCTCCAGTCCTTAACCCCTCTTCTGATTATTAGCTTCACAACATTGACTGAACTGATTTGTCATTTCTTGCCTCAAAACTGGGGGAGTGGAGGGTATGTGTGTGGGTTATGGGCTCTCCAGGAAATTAGGGGTAAGCAGTATTTGCTGTAGGACTCCTGCTTCCAGGTGATGCTCTGGTACGTGCTGCCTCCTCCCTCCAGGTCTTCTCCCACTTGTCCTCTGCTCTGGTGCTGCTGCACCAATGCAGCACTGCTCACCTGTGGTAGAAACTCAATATCTGCACATGGGGAGCCCTGTGAGACTGGGGGTGGACTGCAAAGCAAAAGGTTGTGTCAGCAAGGATGGTGTGTGTTGGGGTGCCCATGGGTGGTTTGGGTGGATATCCTTTGAAGTGTTAACCAGGCCATCCTCAGTTTCCTGGTTAGCTCTTGAGAAACTTGCACAGATTGGTCACAGCCCTACTTTGAACCACAGGTATGTTGGAGAACACAGGAGCAATAATGTCGTGTTTGTCATCTCTTTAGGTCGATCAGCGAGTGTTCAAGGATTTAATGAGTGAGAAGCTTCCACGTCTGCACGCTCATTTTGAACAATACAAAGTTGACTACACTCTTATAACTTTCAACTGGTTTCTTGTGGTATTTGTGGACAGTGTGGTTAGCGATATCCTTTTTAAAATCTGGGACTCCTTCCTATACGAGGGACCAAAGGTGACTGAATGAGCTATTTGTTACTGGTTTCACTTGTAACAAAATACTGCGGAGTCACTGAGTGCAGGGTGCAGGAAGGTTGTTTCACAAAAATCCTGTCAGTTAAAATGGCTTGTAGGAAAAAAAAGGGAGGAAATGTGTGTAAATAAACAGTCCAAACATTTTCCATTTTATCTGTGTTCTGCAAGTCACAAGCTTGAGTTAGAAGTCTTCTGTGTAAGTGCTAAGCATTCTGCTTTCCAACAATGACCTCTTTTTTTTTCACCTTTGAAAAAGAAAGCTTTAGACAGCACTGTTCATAGAATCATAGAATCATTTAGGTTGGAAGAGACCCATGGGATCATCGAGTCCAACCATCAGCCCTACTCTACAAAGTTTTCCCCTAGAGAGAGTTCACTACTAAATGCAGCTGTCAATCAAAATGAGAGCTACTTTTATAAGGAAGAAAGCTTAAGTGAAGGAGGCAGAAGTTAAAAGTATTGGAAAGATGTAAGAGTTACTTGTAAGCAAGTTCTAAAGTTTTTAGATTGTGTCTGCAGCAAGTGTTTGTTTTATTTCTGCACACAAAGTACAAATGACAAAACTATGAATATCTGGGCTCCTATCTCATAAATGGAGGGGTGGGAGTTTCATGTGTTTCATACTGGTTTTGGCAACTCTTGGAAATGAGGGAATGGGCAGGGAAGGGAAGATTGAAGGAGGTGTGATGAGAGAGCTCAGGTGCAGCCTGTAGGAAGAGTAACACTTTTCCTTTGAGTTTGTAACAGATAATGAGGATCAGTATATTCTGTTCTTATAAAGAACCAAACGTTGTATGTTTATCAGGTAATATTCCGATTTGCCCTGGCACTCTTTAAATACAAAGAAGAGGAGATATTAAAACTTCAGGATTCAATGTCCATTTTCAAGTACCTTCGGTATTTCACACGCACTATACTCGATGCCAGGTGGGTATCTTAAATTGTCTGCTACAGAAAGGTCTGTAGCGAAGCGTGAAAGAAGGCTGTTGTGGTTTGGTTGGTTTGCTTTTTGTCTAGATCTTAATTTAGATGTGGAGCAACTGGCGGTGAAACTAACTACTAAGATCTCTTGGGAGCAGTTTTATCTAAAAGACAAAAGCATGAGTGATAGATGCATAATTGTAAATACATTTGAAATGACTTTGCCAGGTGGGTCTTGGTTAGCAGTTGTATCTTGGTAGCAACACTTCAGAATTTCGACCATAGGTGGAGTCTTGCCCTGCCTTAGGGATACAATTTATGTCATAAAAGCTTTAACACTAAATACAAACTCATCCCAGCTGTAATATTAAAAACATGACCCATGATGCAGTAGGTGTGGATCTCCAAAGCACCCTGTAACTCCCCCTCTAGTGTTTTAGCATTCCCCCTTTAGATTAGAAAAATGCTGGACAGTTGTACTCAACTGTTTGTGACCAAAATAAAAGCTGACTCTTGATTCCAAATCTGGAAGTGACAATCACTGTGTACTTCATTGTGGGAAGAGGGTGCACATATTTTGAATGGGAAACAATACATAAAACAAACTTGTGGATATTTTCTAATTGAGAAATAGGCTATTTTATAGCTTATAATCAAAGGTGTAATACCAGTAGCACTGCAGCAGCATCACCAGAAGCTAAAGATTGTAAAAGAGAAGGGGGGGAGGGAGAAGGGAAAAAATTAAATCTTTTTGATATTTAACCAGAGCTGCAAATTTGGCTTTCCCTTCCTCTTCCAATTATGTAATGGGAACGGCGTCTTGGCTCTCCTGCCTAAACTTTTTGGTGCTGAAATAACCTATTTTAAAGAATTCTTATATTGCTGGAAGAGATCTCATTTTGACGTTAACAGAATGAGCTCATCTGGTATCTTTGGCAGGTGATGAGGTGAGTTTAGAATTCAGTGCATCAAAGATGCTGAAAATAGCAGCATATCTCCTGTGTCGGTCTGTAAGTTTCTGTTTTCTTAGGATTTTAAATGGGAGATGAAAGTAGTGGTGTAGTGCCACCTAGGGATAGAAAATTTGCCTGTGAGAACTGACAGGGCATGATTCAAACCACCTGGTTTCTTATTCTACCCCTTTTGTACCAGCTTTACAGCCTTAAAATTTAAAAAATACCAAAAAAACTGTAGAATGATGTCTTGCCTGATACAGACAGAAAGTCATTTCGGTTTAGAGGACAAATACAGAGCAGTTTATGTTATGGAATTCATGGACATCCTGAGCGGGTTAGAACATTATTTCCACAGATTTTCTAAGTTTGAGCTCTCTAGTGGAGAAAAGTCTCTATGGAGACTTGCATGAGTTCAGCCTGGGTTATAGGATGTTGTAGCTAGCTTTTTCTGCAGGTGGAGGTTGTGTTCCATAGCATGTTGTGCGCAGGTAGAGAAGCTGTTGGAATATGTTCTGCTTATAAATAGCAGAAAATTGCTCCTGTTCACTCAACAAACCTAGGGAGAGCTTAGCCTTAAATAAACTGTCCAAATATATTTTCTTAATATTTAGATTCATCTGATAGTTAAACCTAGAACAAGTTAAATTCTGGTTCTCCTTTATCACTTAGTAAACAATGAGGTGTTTTTTAGGTATAGGTGACCAGTAGCACTAGATGAAGTTAATTCTGCCTTTGGTTTTGCTGTGACCGAAGGCTAGTATGATGCGTCGAGACTCTGGAAGGGTGATGGATCCTCTTGTGGGGCTTTGCTGTGTGATCTGATGAGCTTGAGTTGACACCAGCTCAGAGATCTCTGTGCTCCAGCCAGCAGAACCCCTGAGCTTTCTCGCTGGGTCATACAGTTTGGCTGATACATGTTTTGGATTATTATTGTCTGTATTTGTCTTTATCCGGTCTCTTATACCACTCTTATCTTGGATAACTTGAGTTGACTGTCCTTGGGATTGGATGAGCTTTGGTGAGTTACTGGAAGAGACTCGATCTGTAATTGGGGAACTGGATGTACCAAGTACTTGGTCTAGCCGAGGAAGCTCTGAGCAGCCGATTTCCATCTCCTGTTCCCTGTTGTCCAGTCTGTAATCACTGTAGCATTATTTAGAGTTTGCAGGTGGCTTTGCAAACTGTTGAGCGTTTGGTCACTCTATCACTTGAAATAACTTTGAAACTGAGCACTTTATAAAATTTCTCTTGCAATACTGGTGACATCACAGACCTGTCAGGTATACGAAGGAGACCAGGGATAACAGCCATATACTAAATGTTGATATGGGGGAATCACAGAGTGATACGGGGTTGGAAGGGACCTCTGGAGATCATCTAGTCCAACCCTCACACCAAAGCAGGTCCACCCAGAGCAGGTTGCACAGGAATGTGTCCAGGTGGGTTTTGAATGTCTCCAGAGACAGAGACTCCACCACCTCTCTGGGGTCAGTCTTTTCCAAGGCTCTGCCACCCTCCAAGTGAAGAAGTTTCCTCCTCCTTGTTTAGATGGAACTTCTTATTTACAAGTTTGTGCTCATTTCTTCTTGTCCTGTCACTGGGCACCACTGAAAAAAGACTGGTCCCCTCCTCTTGACACCCACTCTTTAAGTATTTGTAGGTGTTGATCAGATCCCCCCTCAGCCTTCTCCAGACTAAAAAGACCCAAGTCCCTCAGCCTTTTATCATAGGAGAGATGCTCCAGGCCCTTCAAAGGGCCATCGTCTTCATAGCCCTTTGCTGTACCCTCTCCAGCAGTTCCCTATTCTTCTTGAACTAGGGAGCCCAGTACTGGACACAGTACTCCAGATGGGGTCTCACCAGGGTGGAGTAGAGGGGGATGATAATGAAGTTCAAAACTGATTTAAAAACCCCACCAAATATGAATGATTGCCTTCTAACATCGTGTAATCTTACAGGAAACTGATTGGTATTGCTTTTGGAGACCTGAATCCTTTTCCATTGCGTCAGATCAGGAACCGGAGGACGTATCACCTGGAGAAAGTGCGTCTTGAACTGACTGAACTGGAAGCCATTCGTGAGGATTTTCTGCGTGAACGAGACACATGTGTAGAAAAAAGAGACCTTATTAGTGACGATGAGGAGGATAATTGAAACTACTCAACATAAACTTTTCTTTGGGATTGTGACCAAAGTGAGTTAACCTCCAAAACACGTTATTGATTCTGCCAAACAGAATGTAAACAAGTTGCTTTTGGAAATATGCAGGACAGATTTCCAAACCCCAGCACTTTCAGAAATACTGCTTTGTATGGAGGCCAAACACTTCTGTTTACATTTATGTTTGTGGAATTGTGTGTAGAGCACTTAATATCTGTCTCAGTTTAGTCAAACAGCTGAATTGCCAGTTGTTTTCCCACGGTGCACTGTTGGTGCCCGTGTGTGAAACAGGAGTAAGAGAAGTCTGTTTACTACACGCTCTGTTTACTACAGTCATGGCCATTCTGCATTTGTGGGTTTGGTTTGTTGGGTTTGGTTGGGTTTTGTTTTTTTTTTTTTATGTAATCATATTTTTGTAGTGCAGTTTCAGTGTGGGAGGACATCACAATTTTTACTTTCAGGTTGGTTTGATAAATGGCTTTCATCATGTTGTCCTTGAATAAAGTAGCCATTCTCTGGGTCATAAACTAAAAAAGTATGGAATGAAGCAAGGGAAGAACTTTTTACATTCCATTGTCTTTTTCTGGAGTGACATGAAAGGAGTCATCAAACAGAACACTTGAATATATGTACTTAAAAGTCAAGGTAAAGTCAGTACTTATTTGTCGATGAATGTTCAGCGTATGCTGAAATGGTAATATCAAACATCACTTATGCTCTTCTGGGCAGCTGGGTCGATAATACCATTAATGCAAAGGGGTTTATAGATCAAATTCTGTTTAGTCACTTTTCTTTCTATTCATCTGGTTTTTATTGCAATGTCTCAAAAAAAGCCACAACCAAAAACCAGCTATACTGGAAGAAGAACGGAAGCTTGCCACAGGAGAACCATGTAGTACCTAAATAGTTGTGTATCTGTTGAAGGCTTTTTTAATTATTATGATTTTGATGCTTATTCCTATTTAGGGCTTAAAATAAGACGAGGTCTTGATCTGTAAGAAAGAACCATAGCATTCTTTTTGCATGAATGTGTAACTATTGTACAGTAGGGGTAGTGATAGAATTCCTAAACCAAATATTTATCAGTCAATCAAAGGAGCCGAAAGGTCACAGCATGCACACAGGAACTGAAGATCCTTTTCCAGCAGAAAAATGCAAGATGCTCTCGATGTGCTGGGCCTGGGTGTGAGCGTTGCGTGCACATTCTACGAGACGGCTGCGAGGAAACCTGTTCCTGGCCATGGAAGTGTGACTGGAGGACCTTGTTTTGCATTTGGTGACTAGCAATGCTCTTAAACGGTTCTGATGATGAGAAGGTTTCTTTCTTGCTGGCTGTTCTCTGGACTTTTGCAATGTTCTTTCTTGGGCAGCTGGATATACAGAATGTTGGATTGAGTTCTATGTTGTGTCTGGATGCATTGGGATAAAACTAGCATTCAAATACAAAGCAGCAAGTGGCTCAGCTCTGGGGAAGCGGTTAATTCAAAAGCTGGTGGTTGGGAGTGGTCAAGCTCATCAAGCTTCTGTTCTGTGTATTTTGTTTTGTTTTTTTCTGAGAACAAGTAGGACTTCTTCATCAGGTCTACTTAGGTAATTCTTTTAGATTACTGAAGTGTGTGCAGAGAGAAATCCTGCTTCTATTTCACAGCACTTTTTTTTTTTCTTTTTTTATTCTTGAGAATGTATTTGTAGCCTTCTCTGACTGAGTGCATTATCAGTTGGTTTGTCTGGAAGGGAAATATTTAATCAGTGGTGAACATTGTAACTTACAGGACTACTTTTGATAGAAAACGTATGCTTCTTATATGACATATAATTTTTAATCCTTGCCAATGAGGGACACGTGGTATGATCACCTTGGTTTGTATTGTTATGATCTTCTAGAATGTCCCCAACCTTGTCTATTGTAAGCAGTAGTTTGGGATTTTTTAATTCCCTAGTTACTCTTGGTTGTGTACTTGGGTTTATTAGGCAGGTTTTTCATATTATTGCATGTACTGTATTCCTTTTTTTCTTTTATTTTATTTCCAATCAGTGTTTGGTATAAAAATGGGACCAGGTTTTTCAATTTTCCAGTTCTGCTGCATTGGTTTAGAAAGAGCTGGTCTCTAAATCAGTCTGTAACACCCGCTTCTAGTTTGTTGTAATCTTGTTTTCAAGTGTTAAATGAAATCTTTCTAAGCTGAAGATCTTCCTCCCAGTGGCAACAGATGAATTGTTAAGGTGAAGGATTTAGAAGTTCGTACCTACCCTATTCCCGCAAGTCTGTTATTCCTGAATTTTGAGTCTTCACCATGAACTAGTCCCATGGCTTTAGGAGATGTTTACAGGTTGCTGTAGCTGAAGTCTTCCAGTTGTGAAGATAAAACTCACTTTAAGGCAAGTGTTCAGGAAGTCCTTTGGCTGCCAAAACATGACCTGCAACGTTACCGGACCACTTCTTTTTTACAGTTGTGCTGATGGTTAAGTTTCTGTGTGTGTGTGTGCGTGCGTGCGTGTTGCTGTGTTTCATTTTGTAAGTTGTCACCCAATTGTAAAACTAAGTAGCTGTTTCTTATGCCATGATATGAATCTAAGACATGACTGTTAGGAAGCGTATGGAAACCACCTTGTCTCTGGGTATTTTGTTAGCTGACAAATATGAAGTGAGTTGATGCTGTTATACTCAAGTTCCCAGCAAGCTGTTGGCTTAATTTTGTTAAGCGTTGTTACTGGTGCCTTAGCAAAACGGTCAGAAAGTTGCAGAGGCATCTAATCTCTGGCCACTACATGGAAGAAGAGAGAGATGCATAGAGCAGGAAGCAAGGTCAGGGGAAGCTTGCCTTGCTGCTGCACATGTCTTTGGGTGACTGTTAGTTCTCTAGTGGTGCTTAATCTGGTAACTGTGAGGAGCAGTAACTAGTGGGGGATGTGCAAGATACACAGGCAGTATTAAACCTGATGAAACCAAGCAAAAATGCAGTGTGATTTAGTGGCCTGCAAGAGCTGAACTGCAAACCAAGTGTTTGACTTTAGGGGTAAACTTACAAAACAGCACCTGAGGATTTAACACTCATGCCAGTCACTTAGTAGGAAGCTGACCTGCTAATGCACATAAAGGCCACTGAGGCTATTTTTTAACTTCAAGGTCATGAACCTATGTGCAAAGAGTTCTTTGTGTGTCGTTCTCAGTGTATGTGATATTGAACAAACCACTAAGCTGCATCTTGCAGAATATTCCCGCATCTCCATACATGTATGCCTGGCTTTCCAGTAAAACTTCTAGTTACTTGTTTAAAGCGTTCTATTATCTTCTATTAAATAGGCAAAAAAATGGTGCACTATACTTCTAGCTATTACAGCTGCACAGTATTTCAGCTTTACCTCTCCGTGTGTACAGGACGTGTTAACCTCCAGTGTTATCAGACTGTTTTGTGGCTGTTTCAGTTTAACCAGCTATATAATCAATAAAAATGAGGTTTTTGTTGCCCTTTAGGTGTGTCTCCTGGGAGAGAGTCACCCCTTCCCTTCAGTCTTTGTAAACACAGTAAGATATTTCAGCAGAAAGGGAAAGATTTTCTTTTTTTTTTCTTCCTTTAAGACAGAGGGAATGAATGAATGGTCTTAAATTTGCCAGAGTTGTGTGTTCAGTCGTGCTTAACTGAGAAACGGAAAACGAATCAATTACATGAAATTGTGTACCTGTTAAAGTGAGTGTTCCCTTAAGTGCCAGGAGAGAAACCAGCAATATGCGGTACAAGAAGTTTGAGTCACAAAACAAAAACGATGTTATTTTCATAAAGATGGATGGAAAGAAAAAATAAATTGCTTATTACTTTACAGCTTGCTCTGCTGCTTCTTTTTTGTTGTTTTTTTTTTTTAACAATAGATGGAAATAACTGCAGGTGCCATCAGAACAAAGCAGTGGGTTTATCTGCTAATGGGATTTGAGAGAGTCTCTATAGAGGAACGTAGATGCAAATTCGGCTTTGAAGCATGGAGAGGTGAGCTACAGATGTGTTGCAGGTGATGCTGGCTGGGGAAACTCATGATTGGTGTCTTGAGTTTCTTGGGAGGTGAGAGGAGATTAAATTTGCATGAGCATTCACAGGAAATGGGCTTCCTGAAAAAACATGTATTTGTATGATGTCTCCTGACACCAAAAGCCTCTTTAGTGCATAATTTTAGCTGCTTTGAAAATTTAACTGAATTAATTAGGAAATCTCAATATCTGCCTTTCGGATATGATTTTTGCAATTTGGAGTTACCTTGATTCCCTTAAAGAGGTTATCAAGTACCTCAGCTACTTCAGATACAAAATTTAACTGCTAACTGTTTGTGACAGAAGAAAAGTAAGAGTTGGGAGGTTGCTTTAATTGCATGTCCAAGCAGATCTTTCATAGGAGAGGCGAAAAGTGCAGAGTTCTTGTCCTCTGGCTCTGCTACAGGCTGGTAAGCTGTTAAGAGCAGATACTGGCACAGTTGGAAATATGCTCAAAGGGGTTGCAAAACAGGATAGAGAGCAGCAATTGAGGCAGAACATGACTATGGCCTAAGGACCTCCTGTCCTGTATACTGAAAATTTAAGTCAAAGGGATAAACAGAGAATTCTAGGAAGAGAATGCGTAGGGAGCAATGTCCTCACTTGGACACTTGGCATATTTAGCTTGAGAATGTTGTGTTGCTCAAGCAGCTGTGGGGGCCCTGTTACAGAACAGCTGAGGGTCCTCTTTGGGACTGAGCTGGAGACATCTGTTCTCAGTGGGATTGCAACATGGATGTGAGTGTGGCCAATGTGTGTTAAATACCTTATTAATCAATGCATTATCGGAGAAAGGCTAAACGCAGCTCACCTATTCTGAACTGAGACCAAACACCTGCCGAGTCCCACTCTGTTCTGGTGCCTCGGAGACACTGAGGACACACTGAAGTCTGCAGGTATTCCAGTAGATAAGGTGTTCATTCTGTGGGGTTTTCAGAAGTGCTAAACATAGCTTCCTTATCTGCAGATCCTTGACCTTGCTGGAAGCAGAGTCCATGTAGTGCTGAAGCTTTAAGAATTCCCACACATGAAGTATGTTCACTCAGATAGTGCAGAGGAAGGGCGTGCTCTGCCTTGGAAGTTTCTCCCTGGGAAAGAAGGTAAAGGGCTTACTCACCAGGAATTTGGTAGAGCGGTATTTTCATCATGATGCTATGCTGTGGAAGCCATACCGCTGTACAGTTCCACCCATCTACAGTGCTCGCTTCTAGAGAATTAGACTAGAAAGCAAAATTCAGGACTATATACTCATTGTGATACTAAAAACCTAATAGTTATTTAATAAGAAAACGACCTATTCTCTATGCTAAATTAGTCTGGGGTGTTTTAAAGAGAAGTAATTAAAACATTCAACACTAGAATATACCTGGGAAATTAAGATGACTTTTGGCCTTAATTAATATAGTCCTGGCCTCAAGTGACTGCATCCTGCCTATGTGTTTCAAATGAGGTGTACCTTTTCTGTGTACAAAACAGTTACATCTTTGCACTGAGCTGCCCCTAAGACTTCAGGTTTGAGCTGATGAACTGACTCTGATGTCTTCAGACACTGTGTTTGGTGATTAAACTGTGAAATAAGCTATTTACCTGTTTTCATAAATGCAGCTGGTATTTTTCTGGTATTTAAACCTGGGACTTCACTTTTTGGAGACCTTTTGGGGCTGGCCAGCAGATACTGAATTCAAATTGGGGTTATTCAGGGCCTAGGGAGAGCTTGTCCTGATTTGAAAAGTGGTTGTGGCCTCTCAGAGCAAGCCATGCTCTTTTGTCCCCCTCCTTGCAAATAGGAGCAAACAAAAGAGGTGGCCTTCCTTGTGTGCCCTTTCCTCTGCAAGGACTGCTGTGACTTTCACATGACCGTTTCACACTGTAGAAGTAAAGGTGAGGAATGGAGTATCCTTATTTTCTTTTCAAATGATTCTGAGTTCTTCCACTGCCCTTTGAAACCTTTACTATTTCTCCCCTTTCCTGTCCTCTGCCCTGTGTATTATCAGATGCAGTCACTTTCCTCTGGAGAGCAGGGTGGAAGTCCTGGGTGGTGGATACCACTCCCAAGGCCTGTGAGCAGGGGCATGGTTCAGTCCTCTTGGCTTGGAACAGGGCTGAAGCAAGTTTCTTTTAACTGTGCTAATAAAAAGCACTGCCTTTAGGCACTTGCATAATAGGCAAATTAAAAAAGTAATTTTATATCTTTGCAGCTTATTGCAATGGAAACAGCCTGCCTGTCTGACGATTTGCCATAGCTTTGTGTTATCTTAATCACATGCAGAATTGAAAGTGAAAGCAGCCTGGCATTTATATTTGATTTCGAAGGTGTGGATAACATCACATCATTCCTCAGTAATAAATGCTGGATATTAACTTACCCAGAAAAAAATTAAGGAGACCAAACAGCATTTATTGGAATTACAGTCCGCAAGGTAAAGAGGTAGAAAATCTAATTTTACAGGTTTGGGGAATGTCTTTAAGGGAGTAAACAGATGAAGGATGTCATTGTTGGTAGCCAACATCTGGTCTGGGGTAACTTGGGAAACAGTATTCCAATCCTCTGTTATAGTAGCCCATATTAATGTGCTTTGAGGTCCACAGTGAGGACTGGAAGGCTGTGCCATTAGTTCTATCACAGTGGCTTCTTGAAACAACAGTGAATTTCACTGAGTAATATTGAGTTTCAGACCACAGAATAAAAAGTATAGGCTTGTATTTAGTCTTGTATAGAATGTAGAACAAGTCTTAGGCAAATGAAGTGCCTTTCTGATGAATTCACCTCCTTGGCCTTATCTCCTTGGTATTGTTTTCATATATCCTGAACCTACTATAGCAGAAGAAATTGGGTCCTACCCCTGAGATAATTTCCTAATGAGCCTGGAAGAGCCGAGACGCTCCCCTCCGGATTTGGAACATCTCACATGTGGGAATGCGGGGCTGTCACGTCTGTTGGGGTTGCTTGCCCTGGAGCTGCCCCATAGGACATGTCAAAATTTGGTAACGTCAGGCACTTGTTACCTTTGGCTGGATTAAACTTTCCGCTCTCATTGCAGAGTAACTCCGCTTGACCACCGATGAAATGGAGCACAACTGAATGAACAAGCAAGGACTGTTGTTTTTGAGATGTGGGGCCTTTTGATTTCTGGAATAAATCAGGAGTTTGTATTGTATAGGATTACTGCTGAAAACTAGGACAGTATGAGCTCTTTTACTAAACTTTGGACCAGTAGTTACCAGAAGGAGAGGACCTGTGCCAGCCTGGGGGTGATGCCTGAGGATGATGATGGATGACTCCGCTCTGGCTGGAGCAGGACCCCTGCCAGGGTCACCTTCCCGGGTGCTGCTCAGAGGCAGCCGCCCTTCACCCCTTCCTTCCCAGGCACCAGGCCGGAGCTGGGGGTGTGGAGCAGGGTGCGCGGTTCCCTGCCTCCATCCCACCATTTGCTTCCTCTGAGGCCGCTGAGGGTCAGGGGACACAGCCCTCCCCTCNTTCTCTGGTGAGCAACACCGGCGGCCGGTGCCGCCCACTCGGCCGGCACCCGGCTCCCTTGGTGGGTCGGTCCGGTGGGGACCCTGCGCGGAGGGAGCCCGGCGGAGGCGGACGTGCCGTGCCCGACGGCAAGTTGTTCTGTCTCGCCTCAGACGGCGGCGCTCGGAGCTCTCCGCGAGGTCGGAGGCTTCTCTCCTCCTGTGACGGCTTCGGAGCCGCTTTCACCGCGTTCCCGCTCTGCTTCCCGCCTACACCGGAGTCCTGAGGCTGAAGCACCGCAGCTGCGAAGCCTGTCTGGCCCGCGGGGCCGCCCCTCGCCGCCGGTCCTTCGCGTGGTGGACGAGTGCCGGGATCTGGATCTGGGCCGTGGGGTCCCTGCCCGCAGGTCAGTCCGGCGGCTGCGGTGCGGGTCTGTCAGAGGAGCTCGGGTAGTGGCTCACACTCGATCATCTCCCTCCCACAGCGTTTTTAATGGTGTTTGCACCTCGAATCGTGTCCTTCGGTATTACATGCCACTCTGTCTGGCGTTGTTTCAGTCCAAAGCTGTCAGTGATAGGTGGTCCTGGGTTCACACCTCAGCTCACCGGTGTCGTTCAGCAAGCACTGTGTGAATTTGTCACGTTTACCCATAAGTTCCTGCATTTTCCAGGTTCACTCAGGATTTGGTTGTCTTAACACCTGCTCTTCTGGGCAGTGAGCTGGGGGTTCCAGGGCAACACAGCATGGCAGGGGCTGGTTGGACCTGGCCTGTGCCCTTTTGGGGGGCAGTCAAGAATGAAGGTGTGAATGAGAGGGTGGAAATATGTGGCAATAGCTCCTGCTTTGGCAGGTCGGTCACCAGCTGCAAAACGACCAAAATGGACATGCTTATCTGCTCAATATATGGGGAAAAAGCCCAATTCTGACCCTCTCTACAGGTGACTGTTCCAAAACATACGTAGGTTGCAGACTTTTTTATGTCCTTTATATGCTTGAGCAAGAAATGTAGATCTCATGGGCTAGATCTCACTTGGCCTTGGGGCAGTGATGTGTCTGATCTGCAGGAATAATCCTTGAAGGAAGGCGCCTGAGGGACGGGGAGCGGAGCTCTGCAATGCCATGCCGGCATGCCTAGCATTGCAGGCTTCCCCCATGCCCCATCTCTCCATGAGTTCACACCAAGCTCATCGCTCAGGCACGCAGGGGCTCCGAAATCAGTGGCAGTGACAGCCCTGACAGCTAGCTGTCTGCTGGGGAGCCATAATTAGCTGCAGAGCTAACACATTTAGTATGTATTCTTGAAGTGAGGGTTTGGAAATGCAGTCTTAAGTCATTCCCCACATGTGTAATTACTGCAGAGTAAACCTGGGGGATCAGAAAAGGATCCCTAGAGAGTTAATGGGAGGAGCTGTGATTCTGTAACAGGACTGAAGTGCTTGGATGTTGGGTGTATTTTGTGTCCTTTATAGACCTGCCTCAGTTTGTTGGCTGAAAAAAAGTTGTAGGCTACTGTTGTTTTCTGATAGGGAAATATTTAAGTGAAAACAAGAGTTTGCTGAAATTAATATAACTTTAAAATGTGTTCTCATTATGTTTATTTGAAAGCAGAGGGTAAAAATTACTTGGTTTTTTTTTTTTCCTGTTGGAATTGCTTAGCTTTTTCTAGGACACAAAAGAAGACAAAGAGGGAATGAGGTTAAAGAGGAAAACGCTTTAATGCTTGTAAAAAAACTGTTTGGCTTTAGAATAGGGCACTGAAACTAGAAGGCAATATAATTTTAATTAATTAAAATTTGTTTGATGGTGATTTTTTTGTTTGCTTGGCTTGTGGTTGGTTGGTTGGTTGTTTTTTTTACATTACTAGTTTAAAACAGTCCAGTTCTGATTCTAAATTGTTTTGGTACCTTTTCAGTCTTAAAAAACAACCTATAAGAGAAGTTGTTACTTTGGTCTGTTCTAATGTGTTTTGGATTTTACTTAAGTATAACTATTGTAATGTAAAAACATGCCACAGGGGATGCTTCTGAGTTTGGCAAAGGATTTAGTGATTCGGCTCTAGTCAGGTGTACTTGAGAAAGTAAGATTATTCAGCTGCTTCCTCAGTCACTTGAAACTAGTTTCCTTAGGGTAGAAGGAAAAAGAATGCAAGGCTGGTGACACGCCAAATAACGCAACAGTTTTGTTCTCACTTCTGTTTTTTTATCATCCTGCTCTCGTTCAGCAGTGTGTGGACATTTATCATGGATTTGACATGTGTAGACCAGTCATTATCAAATAATTTGGTGATGACAGGCTAATAACTTACCCATGCAGGGAAACCTTTTTTAAAAGAGTGGAATATAACTTACTTGCTTCTGCTCCTCTTAAGGCGGATTCGGTCACCCTCTTCAGAATAATTGATTTCTTTAGATTAATGCAATTAATGCAACATAAGCTGTACTAAAAAGGCTTTTCTGTATTGCAATAAGAATATCTACATCCGGAGTTTTTACTGGTATAAAAATTAGGTCTTTAAATATATGCCTTAGATCACAGTGGGAAACAGTGTGATTTCTTAGGGTAAATAATATCTGATTTTATGGTATGACAGAATTTAGGGATGTGTAGAGATAAGGTGGGACATGTTTCTAGTGCCTGACAGTGGAATCTCTGAGGTCTGTATTCTGTGTCTGGTTTTGCTACGGCTTTGTTATGTGCCTGTAGGAAAATCATCTGCATAGGACTAACAGCACTTTGCCACCTTGTGCTGTTTGGGATGTGTAAAGGGGAGTTGGATACAGGAGTAAAAGGCAAAGTGTCATATGCTATACATATAGTATACTATGGAGTATCGTTATGCAAACATGGTAAGCGATATAAATATGCTGAGTAGAAGCTGGCCTTTGTATTAAAGCTGTCACTGCTAGGAATCCTGGAGCAAAGAGACTGATGTAGAGGAGATGGACCCAACATGGGATGTTTGAGGAACAGGCATGACGTGTGAAAGAATACAGAAGACCATCTCCTCTACAGACCTTGCCTTGGAGCTCTTACAACTCTGGTCTCACCCAAAACTAACTGCAGCAAAATCCCCTATAATCCTGGTTTTAATGAATTCCAGTGCCGCCCCTAAGTGATTGGAATGGTCCTGACTCATTGTATATCAAGACTCATTGTCCTGACTCTTACTCTTTGGGCACATGCCCCAGAAATGTTAGCATAAAGAATGTGTCGGAAAACAAAGCTGATTGTTGCTCTTCCCTCAGATCATGAATGTACAGCTTCTTTGTCTGAATGAGTCAAAGATGACCATCTCTAATTGAGTCTGCTTTTACTGACCGACACAAGGAAATCACCATCTGACTAGAGAAAAACAGACTCTCATCCTTCCTTTGATATACTTGTGCTCTGTGCTTGCAAACGGAGTCCAACAAAAACAGGGTAGTTGAAATCTTTGCAAGTGAAGTCACCTTTGTTTCCCAAGATCAGTGTATAATATCAGGGGAGGGTTATGTTTACGCCTGTGAATGGCATTTTTATTTCAGATACATTTTATATGTGTGAAGGTTGTCTTTTATTATCTTATCCACCCTATGGTACGTACTTGCTACTGACAATTGTCTTAGTTCATCAAGTGTATGATCTATTTTCAGCAACTGTGGCTGCTGGGTGAAAGCCAGTGAGAGAGATCTGCAGAAGTAATGAGAGTAGAAGGCGGTATAAGATAATGTGGTGTGATAGACATGGGACACACAGACACATCAGAGGTGTGACTGGAGGGTCTGAACACTTTGGAACAGCTGCGTGTTCAGTCTTCAAAAACAAGTCTCTAGGCTGACTCTAATGCTTGAACGGTTCCTTGGCATTGAGGGTAAGCTTGCTGGTTTGATCTTTGCAGAAAAAGAGTGTAAGTTAAAAGATGAGCAAAAGGGATAAGAATTTTCTGGTTGTTTTGGGGATGATAGTGCATGGGTTTTATGCATCTGTAGAAGTATCTGTGTTCTTTGGAGGATGATGGGAAATGGCTATACTTGTTAATCACATAAAGAGGCTATGGGCCCACAGGCACCTTGGGCAAGTTCCCCATTCTCAAAGCAATGTTTTTAACTTGCTCTTCTGAATGACAAACTCGCTCTCTTGCTCTTAGAAAAGTGGTATTCTTTTAGGTGTGTTTGCATTAATGTTATTTTTAGCCACATACCTTGGATTCTGATGAAAGGAGTGGTCAGCTTGAGGGCTTTACAGTTTTTGGGCAAGTCTCAGTATCTCTTAATATGTGGGCATTTTTCCTTACTTGATTTTGCATGTGCTCAGAGCTTAATCTTGCAATTCAGGATGAGAAAAAAGTTTGGGGTTTTCAGCAAGGCTTGGCTTTGTCCTTTGTGTTTTCTGAAGTCTGAGTGTTGAAGTAGGGTTTGCACCAACGCTTCAGGAAAACCTGCTCTGAACAATTGCAAGCAGCATTATATACATTTAGTATGGAGCCAGTAGCTCAGGGATGTCCTTATTTTTCTAAATGCTCCTAAAGCATTTATTGACTCTAGTTTCAAGCCCCGAGCAATACTGGTCAATAAGCTTTCTCTGAGACTATGAAATGTTGCTTGAGGAATAGAATAATTTGCTTACAAAGCAGAATTTTTGGCTTTGGGAAGGGAGTTAACAAGCGAAGTAGCAGAATAGTTCATCTGGGTTCATCCTGAAAAACTCTGAAAATATAGGTAAAGCAAGGATCAGCCAGAAAACATCTGAGAAGTTATAGGAGTGGAAAGTGGAAGTGAAAAGAAAATCACCAACCCCACAGTATAACGCACCGAGTCCAGGGTCACCAATGCAAGGGTTGATTTTTGCAGTGTACTTGAATAGTGGTGTAGTCAGTGCCACAGCCTGGGTGGTTTCTGTCATTTGCCTTAGGTACTGGATAAGAGAGATCATCGCTAGGACAGAGTTATGTGGGAAAGCATGGGAGGCAAACTATCTCCATTTTAGAGTTTTAAAACTGGGATTTGAACAGATTTGTTAATGAAAATGCAATAGGCCCTGCAGAGCCTTTAAAAAGCTGTTGCTTCTGCAGTGGAGACCTCCAGCAAAGCTGCTATTCATAGAATCATAGAATGGTTAGAGTTGGAGGGGTCCTTAAAGAAAAAAGTTCCAACCCCACCCTGGCCTGGGCAGGGACACCTTCTACTAGAGTAGGTTTCTCAAAGCCCCATCCAACCTGGTCTTGAACATCTCCAGGGATGGGCAGCCACAGCTTCTCTGGACAACCTGGGCCACCCTCAGGGTAAAGAATTTCTTTCTAATATCTAATATAAATCTCCTCTCTTTCACTCTAAATCTGTTCCCCCTGTCCTATCACTACACTTGCCGAGAAAGATTCCCTTTCCAGCTCTCCTGTAGGCCCCCTTCAGATACTGAAAGGCTGTTCTAAGGTCACTCCAGAGCCTTTTTGTCTCCGGGCTGAACAACCCCAGCTCTCTCAGCCTGTCCTCATAGGAGAGATGCTCCATCCCACTGATCAGTGGCCCAACTCTGGACCCGTTCCAACAGGTCTATGTCCTTTGTAACCATTCATTTCCTGTCACTATTTTCCCTTTCACAATGTATTCATTAGGTGGGGAGGTTCTAATGGCCCACACCCAGCCGACAGCCTGCTCTCCTCTACACTCTTTTCTCCAAGACAGAGAAGATATAGGGGACGTGCATTACTCTGGCAAGCCCCAGTCCCTATCCACAAAGGACCCCTGCTTCACTTGTCAGGTGATGGGAAATATTCCAGCTGCATCCTCCCTTTTTTTAAGGGTGCATGTCTGTACACCAAAGAAGCTGTGGTTGCCCCATCCCTGGAGGTGTTCAAGGCCAGCTTGGATGGGCCTTGGAGCAACTGCATCTAGTGGGAGGTGTCCCTGCCCATGGCAGAGGGGTTGGAACTCAACTGACTTTAAAGTCCCTTCCAACTCTAACCGTTCTATGATCTCCTTGTGCTTTGGAATTGGCAATCAAAAAGGATGCACTGCACAGAGGTGTTAAATATATGATGAGACCTGTCATTGCTAGGGGGTGGGAGCAGGTACTGGTTCTTATCTTGTGTATAGTGTATCTGGTGCTGAGTACTAATAGAGGGACATCTAATTTTGTCGATACCCCTTTACTTATTGCTACTGATTTTTGAAAGAGAGAATGTTATTCCCAACTAATATCTCGGTGTTGATTCTCTAGCCTTCCTGCTTGTAATAAAGCATTGGTATAATTTTTGTACTAATGTGTAGGTTTTGCAAATGTCACCCAAAAAGTACATGTAGAATAGTTAAAAGACTATTCCTGTTCCTTTGACGTGATAAGAAGAGCGTATTTTGAAAGGAATCTAATTGATACTCAAGATGCCCCCTATGGGTTAGAAGCCAGTGGTTTACTGGGAGGGAAAAAAGGGAAAGGGAAAACAAAGCTGCCAGTCATTTTTTCTGAGGTGAGCGCATGACAAAAGCTGGGTGCATTTTGACAAGTTGTTAATTTTTTACAGGTTTTTGCTGCTTATGGTATATGCTTTTGTTAGAGAAAAATATTTAAAAATATGTGAATTTCGGCTTGGCAGGAACGCTACAATTGCCCTCTGATACTTGGTCCTATTTTAGAATAAGTCTGCTGATTTATCGAAATAGCGGGATTTTTTTGCAACACAGGGTTTTGGGAGTGCTGAGTGCATTTCTAAAGGATCAAACCAGGGCTTTGTTTTCTTGTGAAACAAGCTTCGCAGTGTGCCACGGTTAGGTAGGCTGCTATTTAAAAGCATGCAGGAGCTGTATAGAAATGTACAACCTGGAAGTCCCCAGTGCATCTGAAGCAAGCAGCTTCTGGGATTCATAAGGAAACACACATTACATTGAGAACTACCAATATGATGCTGAAACCTAGAGGTGTGTGAGAATAACTGCATGGCTCAGTGCAGTTAGATTTTATTGTGATGCTAGAGGCCTTACAGCTACTTCATACATTCTCTTCTAAGTAGTTGGTGTTGTTTGTGACAGCAATTGTGTTCAGGAAACAAATTTCAGTTACACAGAGTAATGCATGTGACAAATGCTGCCCATGGTTTTCTCCTTTGAAATGTCTAGGGTGTGATGAAAGATGTGCTGAAAACCCTGCAGACAGAATCACAACGCCTTTTTGTAGCAGTAGTTCCATTTGCTGTCCGGCCTGTGTACTTCAGAAACACTGCCTGACATGAGACAAAAGAAGCTCTTACCTTGTGGTCTTCCTGCTGACACTTTAATGAGGCAGGCTGTAATGCTGATTCTCACACTTGTTCTCTTCAGTGTAGTGTGGATGCTTTATTGTCCATAAGTTTGTCAGATTTTTAATTAGTTGCTTTACACCTGACACGTTTATGTTTCAAAGTGTGTTCTGTGCTTCTGGTTCAGTGTGTGCTCAGGTACCTCAGTAGAGGGGCAGGAACTCTCTTCACTTATAGGTGATTGCCCCTTTCTAGATTTGGACCATCACTATTTGGCTGAGACTGTTAAATTAATTATTTTTATTGATCAGTGGTAACTTTGGCCATGAATGAGCAGCAGTGGACTGTACCAGAAATGTGTTTTACCCATTCTTTCTTATTGGAAGATTCTAATGAATGTAATTTTTCCTTAATATTCCAGTTGCATCGTCTTTGTGCATCAATGAAAAGTCCAAATATGGCTTTGTTCAAGCAACAGAAGGTGGAAGATGTTTATGAAATTGGGGAAGAGCTGGGAAGGTGAGTAGTGATGACACTACACTATTCTGAAAGCTGACACATGGAGATATTTATGGCATCCTAAACCAATGACTCTGCATGATAGCAGAGATCAATTGCAATATACAACAACAGAAACACATCCCTTTACAAAAGCTACACTTTGGATTTTATTTTGTTTTAAGTGTGCTCTTTTTCCTGTTTCTTTCCCAGCAACTATGACAACAGAAGGTGTGTTTAGATTGTCTTTTGTAGATAGGTGTCATCTGTGTCTGTGCTTTCGACTGAGTTCACCTGACCATTTGCAGAAACGGCTGGGGAACAGGAACCCATGGTGCTCTTATCATAGATGCAGCCCTTTAATTTGCCTGGCTGCTTTGAGCAGCTCTGCACAGCACTGCTGTTTTCAACTGGCACTGACAGAACACACTTATATCTGCCTGTAAAATTCTTAAAAAGACCTACCTGTCAAATTTGGTTAATGGACTGGTTAATACTTGTATATAGCTTTTAATCTAAAAAGGCTTATCTGCAGACATAAATTATAGGTGGAGTTAATGGGCTATTTCCATGCTCAACCATAAGCATCTGTTTAAACTCTTCTGAGTTTGTGAGCTGGATGACAGAGGGCTCCCCCAGTGACTTAGCAATATACAGTGCTCTCAGTGAGGATTGCTGGTTTCCATTCAGTGTCCAATCCTCCAGTGATTTTCTTTTTAATCTGCAAGTAGCTAAATTAGGGCTGTACATGTGTTGGCTTCTTTCCCAATGTCTGGCAGTTGGTTTTGGTAAACGACTGTGTATGTGCAATTACCCTTTTTCAAGGGCCAATAATTTAGTTACATTAAAACACTTCATTCAAAGTTATTTCCTTGCCAAATCTTTTTTTCTTTTTTGCACTCACAGCTGTTTCATCTTTAGAAATGTTGAGAAGATTTCTCTAAATGGGAGATGTTTTTAGGGGGTTGGTTTGGTTGGGTTTTTTTCATTCCCTTCCCTCTCAGGAAGGCCTCAACTACTAAATTTTCTTTAACTGCTTACTTGTAAGTATTGACTGGTCCTGAGAATATCACCTTGAAAGTGAAAATCTGACAGCAGTGAACAATAAAGAAATTAAGTATGTGTTCAGGGTGTAAAAGGTGTGCTTTTTTTCTTAACTTAGGAGGCCCTAGTATGCACTGCAACAGTCATATTCTAAAATGAGAAACTGGAAACTGAGTAGTATAATTTTACTTTAGTTCCTGAATTGGACTTGGAAATTCAGTGTCTTTTGACATGATGAACCTCACTCTCTTCTTCAAGTTGATGATGGATATTAGCCTTTTGAATGGAGAAGTGTAGTTGAAACAACCTGGTAAAGGCTGGCCCTTGCTATTATCTGCTTGAGAGGCCTCAGGCTGGTGAAGGCTTATGTGGTCCCGGCAGCATGGGGGGACCTCCTTCTTTCCTGGCTGCATGTCCTAGAAACAGGGCTGGCCTGAGGGCTGTGCTGTGGAGCTGGGACTCGGTATATGGTGGGTAATGGGCTGGGTGCCATCTGAAATTGTGGCCTTTTTTTAATGGGTGTATTCTCTGCAAGAAAGACCTTTTCTGGATAAGCCAGAAGAAGGAGTACTTGTATACACAAGGAGGTGCCATCCTTGCATGACTGACAGAGGAATATTAAACTCTTACTACAAACCCATGTTCTAGTTCCCAGCATCTTACATGTAATACTTCTAGTAAGTGAGAAATACAAGTCTGCTTGGTACTGGGATCTGTAGACAAAAATGTTCCCTGAAAGACCCGAAGGAAATAGGCAAATTGTAACAAGCAGGCCTCTGCTACTCGTTATGATTTTTCTGGGAAAGCCATGTAATTATAAATGGGGAGAAAAGGGTAGCAAGATTGGAATTGGTTCCCTTACTTTGAATGTGTCCAAGTTGTATACGTTACACATGCCCACGAATATACTGTCATACTGTCTGTCACTGTGTTTTCACTTTCAGATTTTGCAAGGAGCTCTGCAAACTTCTTCTTTCAAGTGTGTGCTATATGTGGAGTGTCACTGGGTTATCATGCCTCTGTATCTCTGAGCAGTGACTACTGATTAGGGCCAGAAATAAATTATGTCTGGTGTTGTTAGAAGAAAAATAACACATTTGACAATTTGTGGTGACTGAAACACAAGAATCTTTTCCAAAGGTGAGTTAGAACCTCTAGGTACATTTATTAGTTCAGTATGTTTGCAACAAGCTGTTAATTGCTGACAGACACAGGCAGGTAAAAGGATTCATTTATTGTCATTTTGGCCACAAAAGTCACTTACAAAACAAAGCTTTTCAAACAGTGTCTGTGACATGTCTGTCCTGTTCATGTTCTCCTAGCTGAGTTAGTAATTTCTTGAGAACAAAAGTAGTCATTAATACTGGCTTTATGCCTGTTCTAGCTTGGATTCAGTCAGAAGTTAAAATACAGGGTCTCACTGATGGAGCCAGCACCTGTTTATCTGAAAGTCTTTGCATAGCATTTAAGAAAGGAGGCTTGTATTATATACTGAAGAAGGTTTTTTTGCAAGGCTTAGGTGTATCTGGCCTAGAGATGAAATTAGACTCTTCCTGTGATTTTGCAGCATTGAAAGTGTCTGCAGCAAAGGCTCTTTGGATCCAGCTGTATAAAACCCTGCAAATGGCACATTTATGGGTTCCTCAACCAAATCATTCTCCAAGTCACTGCTCGGCTAGAAGTGACTGCAAGTATGCTGGAGATGCAGTTGTCTCCTGTGCCAAGGCCATCGTGTGAGAGAGAAGACTTTGCAGAAAGGGGGAGCAGGTTTTCCCTAGCTGGAGCTGTGTGCTGTAACTACCTGCGTATCTCCAGCATTCACTCAAATCTTTCCAATATTAATCGTAGGTTTACACCTCTGTTGCTGTGTTTTGGTGTGGTATTAGAGAAAAAGAGGTTGCTGCTGGGTTGGTTTGTTCTGGCAGCTGTACTTGGGAAGCTCTGCAGGGCCTATGCTGAATGAGGGCAATAGTTTGTTATTGTATATGTATATTTAAAGTTATTTCCTGCGAGATAATATCGGTTGGTTTGTAAGTGTGAAGTCTGTGGGGACTGAGGTTCTCTGTGATAGTTGAAAGGGAGCCTAAAAAGAGCAGGAGCCTCTAGAGTGAATTTAGCAAACTTCAACATTTTAATTTAAAAAAAGAACCCTTTCGAGCTCTACAGTGCAGCTTATGGCTGGATATGAGATACTAGGTTTTTTCTTTTTTTCCAAAATTTATGACAAAGGAAAAGGGAGAGTTAAGAAAAAACAACTGAAGGTGAATAGGTTATAGGGATATTTATTTTAAAAGTCCTCAGTTACATTAATTTAGTCTGGAGGAAAGCGATGTGACAGAGTGTAACTGGTGCCTTGGTGCCTGCAGAGGTATTAGAAGATTCTCCTCTCTTGCCCCTTCCTTGAAGGACATTAGATTGTGTGATTTGGGAGTACTTCATACACTCCTCCCAGACATTTAATACTATCACTCTTTGAAATGATCAGACTTTCTGGAAGATTCAGTTTCTTTCTGTGTCTGAGATGTTGAGCAAAACTAGATACTTCGAAAAATTATTTTCCATAGAATATTTGCAGAATTTATCCCTGCTCAAATGAGTTTATGTTGCTAAACGTCACTTTTATTTAAGAAAACTGCATCCTTTACCATGGATTTTAATGAACTTTGTAAGAAACCTATTAAGAGTTTTGCCTGTTTTGAGGAGGATCCTGGCATAAGCCATTTGCAGGAACATCTGCAGCAGATCACTCTAATGGCATGCCAAAGCAATGGGAACACTTCTTGAAAACTATGAGGAAGTGGAGGCTAACTTGACTCCTTGGGAATATGCATAGGTCAAATAGCCCCTGGTTCTTGTGGGAAAGGGGCTGGCAGTAAGAGAGAACCAAGAACGGGAACTAGTTGAGGCCAGAGCAGGCCAAGAGAAAGAGGAAGTGGCCTGCTGGGCTAGTGGTGTAGTTGGCAGCAAAGAAGCTGGCTGGAGAGCCTCTTTGTAAAATGTTTCAGGACTTGTGATTTGAGTGGGTACTTCTCTCTGTCTGGACAAAAAGAAGTTCTCGTACAAACCTGCAGGAGCCTTTTCTGGTTCTAGTAGCAAACACTGACAGTGGTGGTAGGTGCACAGAGAGTGCAAGAATTTGAGAGATGTGCAGAGTAATTCATAAAAGGTTGTACCACGGAGTCATTAATCTGTTACCTAAATGTGTTGCCAGCCAGGCTGTAGGGAGCTGTTGACATTTGTGCCTTCTGGGCAATGTCACTGTTACATGTCAAGTCGGGGCTGAGGGTAGGAGCTGTCACGGAGGTTGTCTGGAAGTGTTTCACAGCAGTGCCCATTGAGAAAACGTGTTCCTGCTGGGTGCTGCGGGAATGCTCTGCACTGTCCCGACACAGTCCTGCTCACTGCGACCCAGCTCCTTGCTGCGTACAAAGAGGTAGATCATGGTAATAGAGACAAACCTTGGAGTGAGGTTTCTGGGCAAGGAAGCCTGCCCCTTTCCTTCATTATTGTCCTTTCGCTTTTGGGAAGGGTCTCTGCTGACCTCCACCTGCCACTCCAGTTTCTCACCTGTCTCAGAAACTGGGAGCCGTGCTCATCTCTAGTCTCTCCTTTCTCCAGCTTTTTTGCTGGCAAGGTAGGATACAAGATGCATAGTCTGACGAACTGATCTCCATAGGAAATCATAACTATGTCTTTCACTGTGCATGAGAAACAGGAAAAGCTTTTTGTTCACTTGCTAGTTTGAAATCCTCTCCGTTGGGAAATACAGGCCGTTTGTTGCAGCATGGTAGCCTCTGAGAAAGGCAGCCTTTACAATTTTAAGAGCTTTTTTCTGACAAGAAAAACAAGCAGGGCTTGCTGAAGTTGTGCAAACTACAGTACTGACGTGGCTGTTTTCACTGGGCTCCTATGCCTGAAGAGTTCTTAAAAGCCCAAGTCTGGCTAAGGCATAAGGTGACATAAATATGAGTGGATTGGGTTTAGACTGTGGAAATTAATTTTACAGCAAGGCTGTGACATGTTTCTGCATGTCAGGATGGTTTGCGTTTCACTTTGAGGAATGTTCTGCTGTATATGCTTCAATATGTAGTTGTTTCCTCATGCTTCTTGCTTGTTGTTTTGTTTTCTTTCTTATAGTTACACTGCATTTATTACCTAGTCTTCTGCATTTTATGCTCTGCAAAAGCATTGAAGACTGACGAGTGTCCAGCTCCCCTATTGCTTTCTTACATAGAGTCTAAACTCTTAGAGATATGAATTGTCTCTAAATATGTATATTTTTAGCATTGAGGTTGCTGGGTCAATGAAATCAATATGTTACTGTAGGAAAAGTTATTCATAATACAGAACAAAACCCTCCCACGTTTCTGTAGCTGTTCATTTCTCTACTGCTGCTTGAAGGCACAAGTATCTTGTGAACAGTAGGAGAGAAGCAATGGTAGTTTGTGTCACTGATGTGCTAAATGAAAGGTCATTTTGATGAGCTAGTAGTTATTCCTCCTGATTTCCCCTTTTTGCCTTGAATGGTCTAGTTTGGTGTTAAAAGCTTTTAGGATATGTTGAGCTCCAAGTCTTCTTTGTTGAATTGCAAAGTGGGGGATGGCGAAACTTGTGTTTCACATTTAGTAGCAGATATTTGTCACATGGATGAGCAAAAAAAGTATGTATTTGGTGTGATGGATACTTCTGTTTGGGTTTTTTGTCATGGGGGTAACATTCTTTCAGGCTGTTTCACAATAATTATATTTGTTTCCTGCTTCTCCATGATAGTGTTTCACTCACATGTTGATTCCCTCTGGACTTCAAAGGGATTGCTGGATTTTTTTCCTCTTTAAATAAGGTATTTAATTTCCCTGTATGGTTGTAGTTCAGTAAAGTCATGTTGTACAGAGCTAAAGAACAAGACAGGTGCGTGCATTACGTATTTACTTTGGTTGAAGCTGTTTCCTTTGTGTTCTGTATAACCAGCCCAGGAAGATATTTCAGATGATTCAGTCAATGCCTTAATAACTGTGATTTCAGTATAACCCAGCTTCCGGTTTCACAGCCCCTGCTGACCTGGGGTGTGGTTTCACGGTTAAAGCCAAGCTCAGTCTTTCCTTGATGGCCTGTCATTCATCCTGTACCCACCCTTCTCCTGCTAAGTGTTCCTGCCTCCTCCCTGCCTTGCTTGTGCAGGGTCAGCTCCCTTCACTGAAACAAGTGAAACGTTTCCTCTGGGTGAAGCTTAAAAGGACAGCAAATGCAACATATTGGCAGTGGTAATGGGACCTTGGGGCCTGGCACGTACTTGCTGTTCTGGCAGTGTAGCTAGTAAATATTTATTTATGTCATGAAAACAAAAAGCAGAGATAACTGAGGTATTCTTTGTAGGGGAGGAACGTGGAAATCTGTGACAAAGTCCTGCTCTCTGGCAAGGTGGACTCTCCCTGGTAAACAGAGGGGTGTGACTGCAGCGAGGAAATTTACCCTCAGCACACCTCACACAGTATCTTCTTACCAGGATGTTTTTCTTTCTCTCTATAGCAATTGTTTAGGTATTGTGCTTTTTCAGAAGTGAACCTTAACCCTGCTCTTTGATTAGTTTGTACTTTGAATTAGTTCTTTAAATTTGAAAGGATAACTTTGGACGATTTTTTCCTGTGACACACACGATGCCAAGACTTTGCTTTTGATGCAAAATGAATGTTTAATTATTGAGCTCTAACCAGCACCTCTTTCAATATTTCCTGTTACAAAACTCTTATGTCAAATGTTTGATGTACATTGCATCTTCTTTTGAAACAGTTTTGGCATCTGGTACTTGTGATTGTAATGGGCTGTCTAATAGTCACTTTCTTAAATTTTTATTTTATTTTTTTAAAATTTTTATTCCTTTTTAGCAGGGTGAGTGATCTTAACTTTTTCCTTTTTAAACATATTTCCCCGATAGTTTTCAGTGTTCTTTCAACTTGTTTCAAAAATCTTTGGTTTGTTACAGAATGTGTAGAGTAAATAGTGGGAGGTTTTGTTGTTTGATTTGTTTTTTTTATTTTTTCCCTAACAATAAAGCTCCTCTCCCTACAGTAACTGAACAGAATGGACCATAGTTATTTACAAGTGGCCTTGGCATTACTTAGTGACAAAGAAAGGTATTTTTTTCAAGTGAATTCCTTATTACCAGCATCCACCTTGATGATGCAAGTGTATTTCCTCAGTCCATATCTGGCTCTGAAGGTATAATTAGAGCTGAGCGACCCCAGTGGTGCTGCTTGGAAAGCTCAGATTCACAAATCGTTTTAACCACTGGACATTCAGCCTAATCCCAGTTTTTGCTTTTCCATTTCTTAAAAATAAAACTTTTTTTTTTCCACTTTGCATTGTATTAGAAAGCAGAAGGAAATTTGAACAGCTGAGAAAATAGACTCTGTATGGTATTCATTCCATGCTTTTGGAATGAAAAGTGTTACTTAGGAGTAAAAATAAACATAAAATACACATAGTGCAGTTCACCACTGGACTAACAGTGATAAAGCATTGGACAAATTATTACTGCCTTGTGCAGAATGGGGCTTGCAGGCACTTGTCTGATGGTCAAGCTTAATTTAGCTCAGGTGTCACTTATTAATCATTGTTAAAACTCTACATCAGTGGTTTTGAACTGGAGTGAAAGCCTGTTGTAATAGCTGGGCATGAACGTGCAGTGATGCTTTGGTGAGGAGAGATGTAGAGAATCCCTCCAATGGCCAGGCTTGTTCTGTCTAGCACCAGCATGGTTGGGTTGGAGTCACCGGCCTGTTTGGGGCAGCCAGTGCAGAACCAGTAAGTGGGTGACTCTATACCCCGAAGCTAGGGCTTGTAATTTTTACTGAGTACAGAATCTACAGCTTTTGTGAGAGAGTAGTTAACATCAACGTCCAAGTTTTGTGGATCTGTAATCCTCACAAAGAGAGCATTTATACTGATCTCTCTGTTTCCTGTATAGGAAGAGTGAAGGGAACAAATAATGTGCCTTCTGTGCTGTCCTGCTGCTGGAGGAGATTGTTTACTTCAATGTAGTAACGATAAATAAAATGAGGAGAGAACTTCCACCTCTTATTTTGGCAGACCAGAAGAATCCACAAAGAGCAGTGAAATGGGAGTTTTGGCAACTCTTTGTAGATTTGGATTTAAAGATTATTTCCTAAAATCTTCATTTAAATGCTGGCATGACTTACATCTGTTTTATACATAGGAGGGGAGAAAAATAATTTAGCCATAGTACTGCTACCCTCTTAAAATGTACCTGCTTCTAGGTATGCTACATTCAGTGCATATCTAGCGGGATTTGGACCTTTAAATGCAGAGGTAGAGTGTGCTAACCTTTTGTGTGCTTATTACGTACGCAGTGGTGTTGCTCCACATAGCAGAAGGAACAACTTATCAAATCAGCTATTCCTGCTGAGCATGAGTCAGCTTTGACCTTTCCTAGGTCTCTGGACTCTGTTCATTAGCACTCCAAGAGCTGATACTCAATCTAAAAGCTCAGTATGATAAGTGGGGAAAAATTTTTATCATGTTGCATTTTATTCTTGAGCTTCAGATTACGTGAAATGCTTGCCAGGCTATCACCAACTTGCCAGAATTGCTGGGCTTGTGCTATATCACTGCAGACTCTGCTCCTCCAGCCTCAGGAGCTGATAAGAGCCACAGTGCTTGTCACTGCAGGATTGGGAAGTTTCCAAAAGCATTTAACAGCTTTGGGAGATGCTGGTGATGATGCAGTTTCTTGTGACGCAGGGCTGATGACCCAAAATGGTGTTTAAGGCAATAACTGACTGTAATGCAGATAACTTGTGGCTTTACTGATAGCCTGTAATAATTCATAGCTTTTTTCAGAAACATTTGATTTATTAAATCTTGCTTTGGATTTCAAATGGTTTATTTGCTTTTTACTTATTCCAGTAAACCAGATCCTTCTGTTTGAGTCCATATTCTTTTGCTTTTCTGACTCTCCTCTGGCACTGGATACAGAGATGGTCTTTGGGCCGGGATGTGTTGGTTACCTTTGCATCAGCTGTAAAGAGATGTGGATGAAAGGTCCCAGACAGTGGCATTATTGGAGACCTCTTACATCCAAAGGTGCTCCGTGCTTTGCTGTCGTGAATATTAAAACTTACCCCGTAAAGGAACAGTGTTCTACACTACTGCACCATCAGCTAGTAATCAAGCTAGTTTTGAGGTTTGTTAGTTTCATTTTGTGAAGTCTTACAGAATCAGCAAGATACTTTCCCTTTGGTGACCTTCCCATGACATGATTTCTGGTCTGTTGTTTCAGCTACCATACTCTAGTTTCTTTGTAAATCATAGAATCATGGAATCATTTAGGTTGGAAGAGACCCTTGGGATCATCAAGTCCAACCATCAGCCCTACTCTACAAGTTCTCCCCTACACCAGATCCCTCAACACCACATCCAATCTACTCTGAAACACAGTCAGGGATGGGGACTCCACCACCTCCCTGGGCAGCCCAGTCCACTGACTGACCACTCTCTCTGGGAAAAACTCTTTCCTAATGTCCAGCCTAACCCTACCCTGCTGCAGCTTGCAGCCATTCCCTCTTGTTCTGTCGCTCATTGCCCGTGAGAAGAGACCAGCACCAACCTCTCTACAATGCCCTTTCAAGCAGTTGTAGAGAGTGATGAGGTCTCCCCTCAGCCTCCTCTTCCTCAAACTAAACAACCCCAACTCCCTCAATCGATCCTCATAAGCCTTATTCTCCAGGCCTCTCACCAGCTTCGTTGCCCTCCTCTGCACTCGCTCCAGCACCTCGATATCTCTCTTGTGTTGAGGTGCCCAGAACTGGACACAATACTCAAGGTGTGGCCTCACCAGTGCTGAGCACAGGGGGACAATCACCTCCCTGCTTCTGCTGGTCACACTATTCTTTATGCAAGCCAGGATGCCCTTGGCCTTCTTGGCCACCTGGGCACACTGCTGGCTCAAATGTTGTGTTGTTGGGCATACTATTTATTCACTGCATAGATTAAATTTCTGCTTTATCAAATTCTGGTTTAAATCCTGGTATAGTCTAAAAAAAAACCAAACCAACCCAATAGATCTATAAAAAAATAAAACATGCTACAAATTATTGCTATAGACCCATTTACAGAAAGCTTCCAGTTCTTTATGGCTGTGACCACAAGCTTCCTACCCAGGAAAGTGCTTTTATGCATATATTTTGTGAACCTCACATGGCCTTTGGTTGAGCTGTGCTCCATAAATGAGCTGAGAGCATACAAATGGGTTGTAGAAGTTACCAGCAGAGTCCTGTCCTCTCTACTGGGAAGAGCATGCCAGTGCAATTACAAGCAGCAAGCAGCAGAAGCCATCTCTGAAGTGTAACAGAAGAGAGGGAGTATCTAGCTTGATAAAATTTATGTGCATTAGAGCAATTGCTCTAATCACTTCAATTTGAGAGGAAAACAGCTTTTTTAGGCTTGAGATTTTTTTAAGCAGGCATTCAGCAAGAATTCTCAAGGGCTTTGCTTTCAAAATTAACAAAAATGCAACCACAAAAGCATAAAACCATTAGTGCAGCTTTTCCAAGAAAAAGAAATACGAGTGAAAAAGATGGAAAAGTAGTAAGATGCAGACTCTCTAAGATTGAGATTGCCAGTTAAAACCAATCTGAATTTACTAGTGGCAAAAGGCCTGATTAGCAAAATCATTGACGTAAAAATACTTGTTATAGCTGAGAATAAATGGCTCTCCTTTGTTAAAAGTAAGTAAACCAGCCCCTTGAATCCAGAGAAGTCTTGCATTCAGGCTAGCTAAAACCATTATCTGTGATGCTGTTTATGTATATTAACGATGATTTCGTGCCTTTTTTAGGATTTTTACTCACCTCTGACTGTAGTTTATGCAAAAACAAAGCAAAAGAGGCTCATTCACTGGAGAAAGGACACTGTGATGCTAACAGAAGGGGAAGCTGACTTGGTTTATAATGTACACTGTAAAATAACCCAGGCTGTCAGTAAACATAAATAAAATTGTTTTCAGGGTTAATTATATGGTTTTGACTCAGAGCTCTGAGAATAAATGACACTGCATAGGGTGGTTTGGTTGTTGGGCTTTTTTCTTGCTGTCAAGAGACCAAATGTAATTTATCATCCAATTAGAGAAAGAGAGCCAATGACTGGCAAACTATGTAAAGCCTAGTAACTAAAATTAGATCTCAAAGTTGTGTTTTGACTTCCGAAGCACAGGCAACCACAGTATGTGAATTATGCCCTTTGAGGCAGGGCTTGTAATAGCAAATAAACCCTTTTAGGCTCGCATTCCCACAACTGAATGTCTTAAATGTAAATTTAAAAGGGCAGAAATTAACTTCATGTCTTATTGAAACTGTTAAAACCTATTTATATTATGAAAGCTCGTATTTTCAGGGTTTTTGTAAGCTTTTCCCTATAGTGGGCTGTTGTTTTTTATGATCTAGTGCCTTGTGTATGTTTTTGTGCCCCAAATCTTGCTTTTAGATACAGAGAGCATGTTTGGGGGAGTGGGAAAGGATGCTATGAGACTGAAACATTTACCCTCATGTTCTATAGAGAATCACCTTAAATCAGAATTGTGTGTTTGTAGTTGATGCAAATATGAGTCAGAGCCATCTAGTTCTATCCCGTGGGTATGACAGTGGTTTTCAAGGAATAGCTGTGAGGTAGATGGCTGAAGTGACATGCCTGAGGCAGCCCCACTTTCTAACTGAGCTGAGCTCAGCACCTGCATGCTTCTGTTTTCCTCAGTATGTGGAGAAGAAGCAGTTTAAGTGTGAAAGTTCTCCAGTGTGTCTTTTACCTTCCCACTTGCTAATCTAATTCTGAATTGCAGTCAGGCTTGAGTTTTGTTGTCTCCCTGCGTTGTATGGCTTTGAGACTTGTGCTGTGAGAAGTTTCCTCCAAGGCCTTTACATTATCTGGAAAAACCAGCTGGCTGGCACACCAACCACAGCTTCTTTAACTCAGCTTCAATCTTGAGAGAAGTGCACATCTGATCAAGAGCTGAAGAAGGCTAAGGAGAGCTCAGTGTAGCCTTGTGAAAACATAATAAGCAACAAAACAACACGTGAGAGAGAAGATCAAGGGGGATGGAAGGTCATTGCCACGTCGCTTAAAAAGCATTTGCTTGTGTCTACTGTGGTTTCATGAACTTCTTTGTCTGATGCAGCAGTACCCAATGTGTTGATGTCAGTGCTCCTATGTTCATACTGCTGTAGCTTGGTGTACTTCAGATTGCTGGTTTCTGTTCTCAAATGAAAGGAGGAAACTTTTCACCTTCTGTATGTCAAAACCAACATCAAGAAAGAATAATAGAGATTTGTGACACCGTTGAAATATGTAAAAACCAACAAACCGGTGTGGAAAAAGTATTGCTGTGCTTCGCTGTGTGCAATAGGCCATGGTTGCACCCATCCAACAGCCTGGCCATGCACTGCTGGCATTGCCAAGCCGAGCAGCCTCTCACTGCAAACTCCCAAAAGAATCCCAACTAAATGCTCAGATCCCCATCTGAGTTTGCAGGTGCTCTGAAAAGAAGGGTGAAACTGTCTTGCGTTTGTGATAGTCTGTGTGTGAATCTAGGGAGTTCAAAGACTGATTGTGATGCTATTAGGTTTTATTTTAGTTTCTTTTCCAGTTGTGTATACTTGGGCAGGAACACATAGTGAATAAAAATATGAATTACTGTAACTGCAAGTCTACTGATGGCTGCAGACTTTAAATTAGGTTATAGATCCAGCTACATGCTTACCCCTTATAATTTTATTTTGTTTTTCCTGTAGCTTTAACTGTGTTTTACAGGCTTCAAGAAATTAGGTACGGAAAGACTAAGGTGTTATTTTCCATCAAATGTGTAGGAATCTAATTACTGTTAAAGTCAGTGGGAGGTTGCTGCCAAAAATCCCTTGCAAATCTGCTCCAAAGTAAATTGTCCTGGCTCATCTAAGGAATTGAGTGTCACCTCTTGTCTGGCAGAATGCCCGAGCACTGTCCTTTGCCAGGTTCACTTATTTTCCAAAGAACTCCTTGAAATCGTATTTTAGTGTGAAGTGTGTCTCGTCAGCATGTTCTAATGTATCATCCATTTCATGGGAGTTTTAACAACTACCAATAGATAATAGTGACAGTCCTCTTTTTTAGAATTCTTTAATGAATGAAACTAAGATGAATATGGAGAGAACATAGAGAAATTGATTGAATATCCAGGAAGGGAACATATGTTTGATATTTGAAGAAGAAATGGTTTGCTCTTCTTAAATGACAGAATCTGCTTTCTGACTTCTCCTCAGTCTGCCCTCAGAGGGCCTGACTGGAGTCAGGTAACCTGTGCTTTCATCTCAGCATTTGTTTACCATATTTTCAGCATTTTGTGACAGCTACTCAGCAATGTGGTGTTTCTGGAGCATCAGTTGTATAAACCCATACCTACACAAACAGTTGCTTAGAGGCTCTCTTTATTATAATGCTCCCTAGCAACACCACTGTTATGCACCAAGGCATTTAGAACCGCCAGGCCCCATGTCTGTTGTTCTCTCGAGTCATATTCTGCCCCAGTGCATTACCCTCCACAGCCTGTATTAAAATAAACTTCGAAAAAAAGAGCAAGAAGTTATCCTGCTATTCTGGATTGTCCAGTTTCTTCCCTATATCCTTTCCACATCTTCTCCTGAACTGCACAATTAAATAAGCTGAACTTGTGCTCCTCTAATGCCTGCTTCTGAAAATAGACTCCCAAACCACCCAGTAATATTGTTTCCATGTTCCTATTCAGTGACAAATCTTGTAGATGATATTAGTAGTGTGAATAATAAGTTGTCTTTGTTACAAGGATAAGTTCCTTTATTAATGATGGACAAATTTGATGTATCTAATTATATTATAACTGACAGATTGCAGCTGCTACTGTTTATGCTCTTGAGCTGTTACCACAATTAAGGACAATCTATGCTGAATCTGTGACAAGCTGCTGTACAGCTGTCCAGAATATTTCTGAAAAGGATTAAACTGTTTATTTTCTTGTAAAAAAAAACAAAATAAGAAGCATTAGTCTTTGAGCTTATCTCCTGTGTGTTGTAAATACTGCTTTCCTGTTGAAGAGTCAGTAACAAGTCTCATCCTGACAGGTTCCCACCGCTAGCATAAGGCTACAACAGGCACAGTTACTGTTATTTGGGTTAATCATCTGACCACCAAGGGTTTCCCTCTTAGGAGATAAGGGAGAAATATTACAGTTGGACTGAAGCATCTTATTTTAGGAGCTGCAGTGAGGAAAATTGTATTGACAAATAGCAGACACATATCTTTTAAACTTTAATGCAGCTGTTTTACTATTTGTCCTTGAAGTGCAGTGAGAAAGCTGTGCTTACTCTAATTACATTTAAAACTAAATTACCATATGAAGTGCAGAAATATGAATAAACCATTCTCTTATTTGAAAATTGCTTACTGGAGGCAGTTCTACAATTCCAAAGTCCTTTGAGTTCTTTTCTGACAGACTGTTCCTAGGGGAAGTACTCTAATGCATGCATGTCTTTTCAGAACAGCCAGTGGTGTGTTGCAGACATGAATGTGGTGAGGCTGACCCAGTGAAGGAGTGGTAATTTGAACCTTTTGAAACAGATCTTACTCATTTAAACGTGAACTGATTTTCAGAGATTGTAACAGCTGTCCTCCCTTCTAGTCAGGCACTGCTTGCTTTTGCTAAATTTCAAATGCAGCAGGAGGCTACCTTGTTATGCTCTAGCAGAACTCTGCCAGTCCCCACTACTGTACCAAGAACAAGCCTGCATGGTTAGCACTGTTGCTCAGGGGTTGCAGGATCAAGCTTTGTATATGAATTACTTGGGAAGCTGTGATTATCTGAAAGCTTTAAGACAATTTTTGTTCTCTTCTTTTCCTTGCAGTGGCCAGTTTGCTATAGTGAAGAAATGTCGAGAAAAAAGCACCGGAGTGGAGTACGCTGCAAAGTTCATTAAAAAGCGCCAAAGTCGGGCCAGCCGTCGTGGAGTGAGACGTGAGGAAATCGAGCGGGAGGTTGCTATTCTGCAGCAGGTTCTGCATGCCAATATCATCAAGTTGCATGACATCTATGAGAACAAGACGGACGTAGTCCTCATCCTTGAGCTGTGAGTAAGGGGACTTCCTGTCCTCTGGGGTAGGATGAGGTAAATAGGAACCGGAAAGGGCTGCAAAGGCTGCCAGAAGATAGAAGCACTGTGAAAAAGGAGCTGTTGTGGCCTCGCAGATCTTGGCAAGACAACTGAATGAGGTTGCTGGTAAACAGCCCCCCCAGTTCATCCGTGTGCCCTGGGGATACAGGTGTACCTTAACATCAGCTGGGGCCATTGTTACAGAGCCAGGGGGTGTTGTCAAACTTGAAAACAGTTTACTAGCAGAGGCATTACCTCACGTCTGCCTACTGCTGCCCTGACATGAACCTTGGCTGAAAGCGCAAATGGCCACTGAATGCTCATTTCATTGTTCTTTCTGCTTTCACCTCTACCACTGCATGTGAAGCCATCAAGTCCTTTGCAAAATTTATAGCCATTCTCACTACTCCCATATTTTCCTCATTTAGAAGAGACTGGGGGTGGGAGGGAAAGGAGGTATGCAAGGCAAGAGTTATTTTTTAATCCTTAGACTTTGACTATCATGGATGAATAGCAGCAGAGTGGGAGAGAAGTTGAGCTGCTCACTCTTTTGTTCCATCATGTGATAAGGGAAAACCCCTGCCATTTAGGTCCAGCTGATGAGTGAACACCCCCCAGCCAGGGGATCTCTGAGCCCGCTGTGTCCTCACCCCTGCATTGTGACCCATTGGATAGCCTGGCTACTGCTTTAGGATGACAGTCACTCATATTTGGCTATGTAATGTGAACTGGTTTGTGTTTCTTAAGAAGAGATTTAAAACCAGCTATCGACACCTTCTCTGTCTAAGCTGAGGGGGCAGCAGCTTATTCTGCAGAACCTGTGGGTGTCTGTGTCTGGGAGAATAAATGTGCAGCCCAGGAAAGCTGGAGGTGTGATCAGGAAACATCTTAACCAAGCCTTAGCTAAGGAGCCTTTGCTTAGTTGGAACATGAGTTTGAATTCTGGGGAGTCACTTCTGATTTTTTGGTCTGTATTTAATCTTATTGACTGAAAGGAGATGACAGAACCTGGCAAATAGGTGTTACTCTGTAAAGAAATGCCAGTTTGCTAGAACTTGAAGCAGTACTGAAATTACCAGTCCCTGCAAGAGCTATTAAATCACCTGTGTGAGTTCTGTTTGGCTGTTTGTTTCATCAGCCTAGAAACACTACATCCCAAAGATACCAGCTATTTCTTACACCCCATTTGCCTTCCTGTATGTTTGATGGAACTGAGGTGGAACATTTGAGATGGATGCAGACCATAGCCTAATAATGCACAACTTGATTTGAATGTGTTCTGCCTGTTTCTGCTGCTTGGCTTAAGAATCTTAATGTCTGCCATTTGGACAGGTGAGCCTGACCACGTTTTGGAAAGCTCTCATATAATTTTGACAGTGTTTCAAAGTCATCCTGTTTTGAGGATTGCCTGCAGGGGATGGGCATGTGACATTAATGTGAAATGTGTGTGGAGAGTAAAGTTTACACAATCACTTCAGTGCTGACAGTAACATACATGTGAGGGAATTCCTTCACTTTCATAAAATGTAAGGTGGTGTAGAAGGACCCTAACAATAAAGAGGAACAGGAGGATGATTTTATAAAGAAGAAATACTTCTTTCCAGCCTGGCCAGGAGAACTTTGCTCTGTGTTAATACCATTTTTGCCTCCTGGCCTTGCAAACCAATGTGAGTGAAAATGATATTGCAAGAGTGAGTCCTGTTTATGTGATTTCAGCTTATATTGGAGAGGCTAAAGTTGAGGTTTTGTGAGAAGGGACTAGTGATATCCCAAAAGAACAAAGATGTGCTTTGGCAGAGGTAGAGCAGGACACACAAACCAGGTGTAGCAGTTTTCAGGACTCGTAGTGTGCAAGGAAGATAATTAGAGTAAGTAACTGATCTGTCAGACAGACTGAATGTACTAACATGTTAGATGCTACAGGAAGTTGTCCTCACTCTAGGTAAGTCATGTAATTTATTTCACCTTTCCCTGCCCACACCAGGGATGTAAATTCTTCACTGAGAAGTCAGGAGGGGAGTGAAGTTGCCTGCTCCTGCTTGGCTTTCTGTTCTCAGTACTATTTGCCAGCCATTCTGGTGCATGTTAGATCTGACCTGTAGTGGCTGCAGGTCAGAAAGATCACTTGTTCCTCTGCATTGCACCTGCAGCTGGGTCCTGGGGACATCTGGATGTGTTGCTGTCACTGTGTTAGTTTGAGAGTCACTTCAAGAAAGTATTGCAGTTGCCTAATGTGAATTACTGAGTAAAAAAAGTAGTTAATCTACCTTGATAAAATTATAGCACTTTTTAAGGAAATGAAAAAGGGGAGGCACCAAGTGATTGGGTCTGTTTATACAGAATTTGAATGGAATATGAATTTGGATGGAACTTGGCACTTGCCTTGTTGCCATTCCATGTGTTTCATAGCAGAGGATCAGGACTGTAATAGCAGTGAGTGACTGTGCATGGATGATCAAATGGACTTGTGTTCAAAGCATTTCCTTCTGTGCAGTTCATAGTGTGTGCTGTTGATCTGCTTAAGAAGTTGAAAGGGATGTAAGTTATCTTAGTGCATGTGCAGATTTTAATCTACGTATATTTGCATGGCTAAGCCTTCCCAATCACCACTGAGAACCAGGGAAAACCTGAACAGTGTCACAAAAAGTAGGGAGTAGAATTGTGTGCTTGTACTGGTCAGAACCAGGGATCCAAGTAACTCTTCTAATAAATGGAGCTTTGCTGGTCAGAATGTATGCCCTTGGCCTAAGGGGTTGAAATTTGTCATGTACCAATGGAAAACAGACATCAATTTAAGCTTTTTTGGGCTGTGTCTGGCTCTCTTGTGGAATCAGTATCATCTAGTTTACAAAGCTCTGAGTCTTAGAGGTAGGGCAGAAAATTCTATATCCTTTACCTGTCCATTCATGGTAGTGAGGTAAAGCTGTAAGCAAGGAGACAGCGTGAGGTCTTCTACTTATTACAGTTTTTAGATAGTGAATAAATGGTGGAATTTTACTTTACATATGATTCAGGAAACGCAGACACTGGCTGGAGTTATTTAGACCATATGTTCCCTTGGGAATCAGCTTCAACCTTGTCTATGGAATCCAGGGAATGAAGCTTTGATGCCTGAGTAGATGAAATAACCACTAGCTTTCCAGGGGAGCCAGAGTTTAGGCCAGGGAGCGTTCCTGGAGATTAATGTGATCGCTGGCAGATGACATGTGCATGAGGATAAGCATCTGCTGATTTTTAAGTATATGTCTATAGCCAAATGTTCTGTAGGCATGCGCTGGAAGCCAGGAAAGAAGCTTGCTTTTTCTGACTGGCAGCTCCTTTGTGCCAAAACAAGCTCTTATTTCATTACCCCCTGGTTTTTCCTGCCCTTAGGTGGCCTGGCACATTGTGTCTGTCCTACTGTCAGGCTGTAGCTTATTGTGTTTCAAAGGCTGGGTGCAACAGAGTTTTGATCTGACTAAGGCCACTGCACTCAGTTGCTGTATATAAATTGAGGATTATGATAATTGCTAATAAAGATAATTAAATTCTCTCTGTAAACAGCCCATCTCTCCTCCTGACACTCTGGTATCAGAGTCTCATACTCCCTGCAGTTTATCAAAATAAGCATTATAGCACTTGGCCAAGTAACCTTAACATTAAGCTGCAGTGGACTGCAGCTTTAAAAGAGTGTTCCCAGTATTCATAATTAATTGCAGAAGCTACACTGGTGTTTAAAGGAGGCTTTGGCTAAAATGTTGACCCTCTCCCAGACTCACCGTGCTGGCTCATGCAAGACCATCTCCACTTTACACTGGGGTTGATTCTACTGATGCTGTTTCTTCTGTTTAAGAGCAAGAAGAGCATTGCCAAGTCTACTGCTGTTAAGAGCAGTTTGGCAGATACACCATTTACCCTTCCTTGTCCACATTGGTCAGGGATGCACTGCCTGCAGCTTTTTGTGACCTTGCTGTTCTCTGTCTCTCGGGCCCTGCCTTGAGGCTGTTTTGCCCAAAGGAAAGCAGGTAAAGGCAGGTTTGATTGATAAGCCACCTGCCTCTACTGATATGCGTCAAGGTTTTGTACACAAACAGCTGCTTCCAAGAAGTAAGGCAGCGCTGTCATTTGTCTTTTGTTGGACTTTGAAGGAAGAGCAAAGGCATTGTTTGTTTACTTCTTTGTTTGCCATGAGAAAAGGTGATGTGGTAAAAGGCAAAGAGCTGGAAACAGAGGAAGGAATTTTTCTGTACCTAAGGTCCTTTCAGAAAGGAACATTTGCTCTTTTACAGCTGGTGCTTATTTAAAAAACACACCTCCTTGGATGTTCAAATGTAACTTGTAGTGTAGTATATGAGTGTTTTGCTGCAAAGGAGTTAATGCTGAACTGTTTTGTTTTGTTTTTTTCTATGATTCCATAATGGCTGGCTTTTGGGATTGCTAAGTCTCTTCTGCCTGAGGGTTCCTCTGAGTTCAGGTGCATAACTTTGGTAAGAATGATCCTGCACTAAACTGCTTACCACTCTCTTTGTATAATTTACTCAAATATGGTTTTGATGCCTGAGTCTGTGTTGATGAGAAATCATCACTTCTCTTCTGCTGAATTTTCCTTTAGCTTACCCTTTTAAGATCTCTGCAGGTTAGGCTAATGCCTTAGGCTGTACCACAAGAGACTGGAGATTAGTGTACTGTTTGTAATGTATGCTGATCACCAGCCTTCAGAAAATTAAATGCTCGTGTGGATGTTGTAAGAGGGAACCTTTTGCTGATAAAGTAACAGGGGGACTTCAGACTCCTTGAATCTTTTTTTGTTTCTTAGGTAAGTTTCTGTACCTTTGAAGTTCCCCTTGCCTAGACTGATTCAAGGTTAGTGTGACCTCAAGAGAAGAGGGAAAATACAGCAAGAAACTAGCAAGTAAATCTACTGTGATCCTTGTTCTTGCAGGCTGTATTTTTTTCAGTGATACCTTTGACATAGCTGGTTGTCCAGGATGTTGCTATGGTTGCTGTTGTTGCAAAATCTGTGGTGTGCCCTGGGCAGCAAACCCAACTGCTTTAAGTGGCCATTCCTGGGGGATAGCAAGAGAGAAAGGGAATTAAGTCCAGCTGTCCAGTCTGGGCAGCTAAACAATTTTCTGACATTCCTTTGTGTAGCAAAGGAGATTCCTCCAAAGAAAGCTGCTGCCTCCTCCAGGCAGGAAGGTACTCTCTAACATCATTAGCATAGGCCTCCGTGCCAAGGGAAGGTGAGGGGAATGGCTTTCACGAAGTGGCTGAGCTCCTCTGCTCTCCTTAACTGGTACTACCTTTTGCTGGTGTTGGAGAAGCAGAGGCTGTGCTACATGGGCTGTTGGGCTGGCCTGAGAGAACTGTTTTATTCTCAGTCCTGATTAAAGAGTCTACCTTAAAGAACAATCACCAAGGAGATTTTACAGGATAAGAGAGGTAGAGTGCCTACATGGTTAAATTCCAGGAAAGTAGAAGAAAGTATCCGGGTATAGCTTGGCTTCTTGATGACCTGGCCATAGTGCCTGCCAGGGGTGATTGCTTAAGTGAGGTTTGAATAGAAATCATTAAGGAAATGAGACTTGCCTGCTCTCTGTACACACTTTTCACCAAGAGCCTACCAGGCTTTACTCACAGATTTCTTTACTAGCTTGTCGCAGTCAGCTGTAATAATTTTTAAACTAATGAACAAAGGTCCCGATACCTACTACAATATGGAAAGGAGACAGTGTTCCTTGACTTCTGAAATGCACAGGCTGAACCCAAACCTGTCCAGCAAAGCTGGTGATAGTGCTGAGACCCTTGGTCTGTGTCACCTAAAAAGAAAATCAGAGGCCAAACGTGAGTCTCACAGGCTCAGTACCTGAGACTAAAAGGAAGAAGGCGGCAGCTGGAGGCAGCAGTTTCAACACAGTCCTGGGTCATAGATTATTTTTGTTTGCCAACCATTTATTTATAACAAATGAAGCATCGAGTGACCTCTGCCCAGGTGAAGTGAGATGACTTCTACCTGGGTGAAGTGTTCTGCCTTGTGTTACTTAGAAAGTTTCTGACTTTGTGGGACAAGCAAAAAACCGTGCAGTAATCGATGCTGAAGTTAATAGGCCCTGTGTAAATCTCTGCCTGTGGAACAGCAAGGCATGCTGTCACCCATAGTAACAGTAGAAGCTAAGAAATAAGCCCAGTGTCTTTGTGGCTTTTGACATGTTCTTGTTTGCAGTTGGCTTGTCCTTCTAGTTTTTTAGCTGTTCACAATAGTTTACTCTGAAAGAGGTGAAGTAGGGAATCAGCATCTCGACACCACCAGTGTCATGTAGGAGCCTGTGGTCAGAGGAGGGATTGCACAGGGACCTCTGTAGTGCAGTGTGATCCAACTTGGCTGCGAGTCACAGCGCCTGGTTAACTCACAGCATTTGAACCTGCCAGTTCTTTTACAGGTACATCAGGCAACAGGCCCAAAAGCTTGTTTTCCAAAATGACTGTTGGATCTCTCCAGGTGTGTGTTTGCACTCTGAATGGTGACCACAGGTGGGTGGTGCACCTGAGCCAAGAGCAACAACCGCTTTGGTGGTGCCGCCAACAGAGAATTTGAATGAGAATAAATCTATAATGTCCATGACTGTGAACTGGAAACAATAAATGTAAGCATAACTATGAATAACAATTGCAAACAATGCCTAATCCACTATCTAGATCACCCTGTTTCGTAATATGTAGAAAAATAGCACTGGAGCTCTCAATGCAAAACTGGAAATAGAAGTCTTATGTACTAAATCTGTATGGAATGTATTCTAATTTTGATCTGAAGATTCATAGTAACTAATAGTACTTCCTTGACTTGGGGTGAAAAAATTAGGTACCTTCCAAGCAGCTACAATCTGCTTTCTTCCTAAAAATTCAGCACAAAATAAATATGTTCCTGTCAGTTATGTCAGGCAAGACTCAGTATTAGAACAATGTAAAGGCTGTTCTGGAAAGAAAAGAGATTCTGTTGGCAGATCCTACGGCCTCATGTTTCTGGTGGCAACCGAATAGAGAAGCAATTCTCTAACAGTTGTTGGCTATTACAACTTGTTCTATTTCCTCTGTCTCATCCGAAATGAAGATGTTGAAAAATAGCAGTTTGTGGTTAACATCAAAGTCTACCTATTGCAGTATGTACATGTCTGTAGGGGCATCAAACAATGGCCTTTTTTTTTGGTCCTGTAGAATCGCTGATGAATCAAACCTTGCAGCATCACTGAATTAGGGAAAGCAAGTCCTTGATTTTCAGGGGAGAGCACTGAAGCCAAAAGGAAGTTTTTGGCACACCTGGGGTGAGACCACAAAACTATACATTGTCTGCAAGAGTGGCCTCTTTCTAACTGTGGGGAGGTTTTTTACTACTTTAGTGCTGATGTTTATTTTATATCTTACGGTGCAGGAGATAATGCAGGATGTTTTCTGGTGTGTTTTGCAGAGTTTCTGGAGGAGAACTTTTTGACTTCCTGGCACAGAAGGAGTCTTTGAGTGAAGAGGAAGCAACCAGATTCATCAAGCAGATTTTGGATGGTGTGAATTACCTTCACTCTAAGAAAATTGCTCACTTTGATTTAAAGGTAAAGATGCTGATTTAGGCTTATTGTTACTGTTGCTTTTTAATGATGAACTGTGCTTTCTACAATTTGTTAGATATCTTATGCCTAAAATATTAGGTAAGACTATTATTTTTGGGAAGAGGAGGGCCAGGGCCAGGTACCAGTAACTGTTGCTGCTTCTATTCCCATTGTTTAGAATTACATGAGGAGTATGTGTCATCCAGTGCAGTTTGGTTAACAAAGACTTCTGGCTTTCTTAGATGTTTAGGGCCTCAAAAGCACATCACAGAGAGCTCTCTTCCAAACACATCAGATGATGTCTGTAGCTTTGGTCCTAGACTTTGATATCAGTACAGCTGGCCTAGACAACACAGAAAAGACCTCTCTCCTTTTGATTGTGGCCTACTGAAGTGAACATGCTTCTCTGAAACTAGAAGTCTGTTGTCCTTGGGAATGGAGCTCCTGAGGTTAGAAGAAGGTGCTTTCTCAATAGCAGACTCACAGCTACAGAACTGGCTGTCTCAGACATTGCTGCTTCCAGAAATAGATTCAAAATGCACTTATAGGATAAAGTAGAATAAACTGGAGGGAACTGGTTTAAAATGAAGGAAAAAGGAAAAAAACTCTACTGCTAGATTACATGTTCCTTTTCCTGACTTTAAATCCAGGTTAGTTTATTAGTAATTACATGTGTGCTACAGATAGACTCCTCTCAGATTCTCGGGATGTATCTGCTAATTTCTTGTGCTAAATGTGTGCCTAATTACGTCTCTGTCTTTAGTTGCTTGGTCTAGAGTCAGTGTTAATGGCATATATGTAGTCATTGCAAATGTGGCAAATCACATATAGCCTAAGAAACTGGTGTGTGAACTACTCTCCAAGTCTTCGTGAGGCACACGTGAGAAAGTGGAGCTGGTGTGTGAACATGACTCCAGAAGCCAAAGACTGAAAGTTTGCACTGTGTATTAGAAAACTGTGTAATATCCAGTGGCATGAAGTTATTGTGAGAACATAGGTGTGACTTTTCCTGTACTGATCCCTATTTATTACTTTTAATAATGAATACCAGTAGTGGCTGGTGGACCCTGAGGATGTTAAAGAAATGCAAGATAGAAATCAGTAAGGATAAGTAAAGCATCATTTCACTCATAACGAATATCAAACGTATTTACAGAATGACTCTCCTGGGTTTTACAGGACTGGGTTTGGAGTTTTGTTAGTGTTAAGTTAGACATGCCTTTTTAAGCAGTGTTCTTATTAGAGAGAGGATGATTCATAATTAGCTCATCAATTGAAAGGACTTCATTGACTGCAGTGGAGCTACAGTAACTTATACCACCCAAGGAATAAAACATCCCAAGAGGTAGTAAGTGTGACTTTTTGCCGTTTCAGTCTGTTATGTCTGCTCTAAACAAGCTTACATCATGTATCTGAGGTGAACACATATGCCCTAGGTCCGTGGAAAAAAATCAGACTTCTTAGCCAGAGGCTAAAATACTCGTGGTGCAATGAGTATGACAATAAATTATTCATATGCTCTTTCCCAGTGCAGCTCTGACTGAGCGTATGTGTTAGCACGAGCTGCTTCCACATTAGGATCTGCTGTGAAAAGGCCAGGCAGCTGCCAGCAGGGAATCAAACTGTCTCACTGTTGCTCTTGGCCTTATGATTAAGTTATGACAAATTAATGCATTAAAGCTATTCATGGGTTCATAAATTGAACCCGTAGTTTACTCTGAAACATGTAAAATAAGGCCATGGTAGGGAGCAACTAAGACTGAGAAATTTAGTTGAAGTAAGTTAATATATCCATTATATCTGGTAAAGAAAGTCCAAGTCTGAAAAGCTAGCTTTAATTTTACAGTTCTAGCTTTGGCTTTTCCCTACAATGCTGCAAGAAATGCTGCATGTTCTTTTAATAGCTTGCTATCATATACAAGCTAGGACTTTTGATCCCAACTCTTTCCATTTTCTGGACTGCTCAGATAGTAAATCCTGGATCTTCCCCTGGTCTTGTTACTGCAGCTGTGAATTTAGTATCATAGAGAAGAGTATTTTCCTTCCTTAAGTAGGTTCAGATGTGACCAGAATCCCTCAAGAAGCATTTAATAAGACATCTTCCAGTGGGCTATGGTACAGTATAGGAACAGGTGGGTAAAAATAGTGAGGTTTTCCCACTGTCAATTCCAAAAACAGGTCAGTGAAAGTGCTTTCAGTTTAAATATCCAGTGGTGCAGCTCTCCCTCAGGATCAAGCAATGGCACTGACTCTGCACCAAGTATCTGCACTGCTTTGTCTGCCTGCTACCTGCTCTTGAGTGTGCACCAGTTGTAAAGAAGGCAAATCCATGGGGTCAGGGTGTCACCCCTTCCCAGGAGGCTCTGCGAGCCAAAGAGATGTTTTCTGTTTTAAGAGAGGGTGATTGAAACTGAGGTTGCACTCCATGTTATATCCCAGTGCTGCTGGGCCCATAATTGAGTGGCATTTCTTGACAGATTACGGAACTACATACAGTTGCATGAAAAAGTATTGTCACACTGTGAAAACAAGGATATCTCTGCATTCATCCTGGCAATCAGCTTAGGAATGCTAGTGGGAAGATAAAGGCAGGTTTTGCATGAGATAAAATTAAAAGAATGAAAGTGTTACTCTTATTAGACTTGCTTTGCTTTTATGAAGTTCTGGTCCATTCAATGATGTCAAATTTCACAGTTGTCTTCCCTTTCTCAAAGGAATGAGTTGTAAATGGTTAGCCACAGCTATGCTTTTCTTGTTCTACGGTGTTTTATATGTGAATTAAAAAAAAGCATCTGAGAACTCTTACTTTCCCAATATATTAGTATTATAATAACAAAGATCTATCTTCTCCTATTTTTAGCCTGAAAACATTATGCTTCTAGACAAGAATATCCCTATTCCACACATCAAGCTCATTGATTTTGGCCTGGCTCACAAAATAGAAGAGGGAGTTGAGTTTAAAAACATTTTTGGAACACCGGAATTTGTAGGTGAGTGACCCATTTTTTCATCTTGGATTGGAATTTCCATGAGGAAGCTGAGACATCCGTTCAAAGTTAAGAACAGAGGGACAGAGGTGGTTTCAATAGCATTTGTATCAAGCCTAGAGGTTTACTCTATTTTTCTGGACTAGGCAAAAGGTGCTTTCTGTAAACCAGATGTACTACTACTGTATGAGTAGGTTGCTGCCAAATTAATATTTAGAGATGTAAATTCAGGATTGAGATTGTAAAACCCTGCAAACACAAATTACAATTTTTCATTTGTTGCCTGGGTCGAGTAAGCTCTCTGTGTGGTAGTAGAGAGATGCACAATCACCTGGGAATCTGTCGTTGCATTTTACATAAAACTGGCTCACACTGTACACCTGTTGAGTACAAACCCCTCATCTCCCTTGACGTTTTTCCACCTGATTCTCTTTTTGGTTGTTACTCACTCATTATCATTCTAATCTGTCCTGCTTGGATTTTATGTTAATCTTACTCCTTTCTACTAGTTTCAAGTAGAGGCTTTGGGGTTTGGTGGCGGTGGTTGAGGGGCAGGAAGAGAATTGTAATTCATATCCCAGTTAAACACAACCATTACAGACCCTTTTTTCCATCTTATTACCTCACCTTGGTCTTTTCTTTTGCATGCAGTCTTATATGTTTTCCAACAACAAAATGTTTCTTATGAGGACAACAGGGTTTGGCACCAACAGCAATGTAGTTTGGCCTGTAATTTCAATCTCTTGCTGCTTCTGACTGGCCATGAGAAGCTGGCTTTAATGGCACCGGTGAAAAACAAAGCAAAAGCTCAGATTCTTAGAGGTGACATTATTCTTGAGAGGTGAAATAATTTGTTATTTGTTAGAATTTGCACTGTAATTAGTATGTAATATCTGCTTCACCCTTACTCTTTGGTTGCACCATGGTCTGGGTTCCTCTACATAATCTCTTCTGGACACCTGTGAACTTGAATTCCTGTCAGGGCTCTAAAACTATAAACCGTGCATCCTAACCTACCTTTCCTTTATCCCCTCTGTTTTTCCCTTTTGGTAATTCCTGACCTGCTGCTCAATTCAGGCTGGTGAAAGTTTGTTATCTCAGTTGCTGATGTTTGATTGTTTTTTTCTTACAGCTCCAGAAATAGTAAACTATGAACCGCTTGGACTAGCTGCAGATATGTGGTAAGCTTTTCATATTTTTCTGTTCCAGGCTGCTCTACTATTACTTTTTCCCAATTTGCTCTGAATAGAACCCATTCTACTGCAACAAATTTAAAATAAAATTAAACAAAAACCTTAGGTGCAATTATCCCCTCTTTGTTCTGCCTGTCCATTTTTTATGCGTTCTTTCTAATTAAAAGATAAGCATTTAATTTCTGCAACGTCACAATGAAAAATGTTAATGATGGCAGTTCCAGAGTTAGCAATTTGTCACTGTCCACTGCAGAGGAGTACTCTTAAAAGAACATGTGTTTCTGCAGCGCTTGTGACAGCTTTATTGATAAATACACTGCATGCAGAGGAGACCTGCGTACTGATCTGATCTGCTGAGAAGGCAGGCACGAGAGGTCACCCAAATAAAACATCCTTGCATCTATGTCTTTGTATTTCTGATCTGTGCTGTAGTAAATACCTGTAGAATAGAAATAGATAAAGAGCCTTCAAATATCCACATTACTTGAAGTTAGAAGTAAAACTCATGTTTTCCCCAAAACACCTTTTTTTTTTAAGAGAGATCTTGGCAGTTACAGTGTGCCACAGTGGCTCTCCTGCCTGCATGGCAGCTACTACTGACTTTTTCCTATTGTGTTCATTAAGAAGAATTAGATCTTGCAGAACTGCTGTGATTAATCTCCTTTGTTTTCTAGGAGCATAGGAGTCATCACCTACATACTGTGAGTACAATGGATTCACTCCCGCAGGTGTTCCTAAAGCTCTCTTGCACTAGCACCAAACAGCTCTTCCCTCTTCCCTCTAGTCAGTTAAGGTGACTAGTGGGCAGTGCTTTGTCTGATGGGCAAATGTTACCCTCCAGCCTTTGCAAGTTAAAAATAAGGGGTAAGAGAAGAGGGGCATTCTAAGGAAAAGTATCTGTAGCATCACTGGGCATTTCTGCTTCTTTTGGGATCTGGAACAACTGGGTTACCAGTGTGTGGAGACAATACAAACAGGAAGTGTAGTAGTACCACCTCCAAGGTGTTTTTTTTTCAGGTGAAAACAGAAGTTTTAATTTCCTTCTAAAGGCAGCATAGAGTTTACTATGCATAAACTTACCCATATTCAATGAGGTGAATTTAAGCTGGGATAGGAGCAGAGAACTTGACCCTGAGGACTGAGAATTCATCTTACAGGAGAGAAAAGAGCTCGTTGCAGCTACTAAAGCAAAGGCTGGTTGGGAATATCATTGCAGTCACTAAGCACAAGGGGAATGAAAAGATACTTTTTAGAAGAAAAGTATGTCAACTAGTGATGAATAAATAAACGTAGGAAATGATGACAAGCTCAGACTCTCAAAGGAATTAGGTTCTTTGAGCTTCGTGGAGACAAACAGTCAAGAGAGTTTTAAGATGGAGCTTGACTGTGAAACTGCTTATGTGACAATGGATGTGTGCAGTGGATCAGCGCTCATGGCTTCAAGAATTATTCTGTCTTCTGGTTTGATGTGAGAGCATCCAAGTCCATAGAAATCAAGATCCAGTGACTGCAGAGGAGCAGTATGTGGTGGTTACAGTGTGCTTAGGAAGGCCTCACCCGAACATCCCTACCCTGGGCTTCTGCTGTTCCTAGTGGCACTCAAAGGACTAAACTAGCTTGGTGCCAAATTTAAAGGGGGTGCACTCCAATATTAGAGGGATTTGCACTGCCCAGCTCAGGGCTCAGGGCAGGTGTGGAGGCTTGAAAGGGAGGGATTGTTTTCTCAGTGTGGAAAATAAATGTAGTTGGATTAAATCCAAGGCTGAGACCCCAAGAGCTGTAAAAGAGCTATGGTCTGAATCTGAGAACTCAGATTCAGTGCGGCAGATTCCCTTCTGTCCTGTGGTGCAGAGAAAATATAGGGGTATGGGTTGAGCCCAAGCTTAGGTAAAGGGCTTTAAAATATTGTCCAGAGCCTTGCTTTCTGCCAGCACTCTGGTCTTCAGTGACATGTAGGCTTGACAGAACATTAAACTTTGTCAATTCATGTTTATGTGTGTTCATAAATGATGAGAGAAGTTAATTAAGAGTTGAAGATAAGCAGGTGGGAATACCTCCCATGCTATTACAGTGACACACCGACAACTGGGTGCTCTTGGGGGTTTTCTGTTGCATTGGGAGTTCTGTCCTGGAGGCAGAATAATGAAAGTGGTTTCTGTACTGTATCTAGTGTAGGTGGTGTGTTTTACAGGTTGGCCAGTAATGGTTGCCATAGAAATCAAGGTTGAAAATTGCCTCCCTACAAATGATCAGGGAAATAAAAAAGCATGCTTTTTCTGATGGGAGGGGTCAGCTTGCATGACTCACTAAGTACTAGAAATTCATATGCCTTTAACTAGTACTGCCTGTTAATTGTAAAGTCATTTGTTCTGAAGAATTCTGAATAAACGGGGTGTGTTGAATGATAGTGCCTACTTTAGCAAACACAGCAGCAATCAAATGGATGTCATCACCAGGAGTAGTTATCAAAATGCCTACAAGTCCTTAATTCAGTAACCAGTGGAGTGATTCACCGAGCTGTACAGGTGAAGCCTCTGTTACTGAGGTCTGCTGTTAGATGTTTACAGGCACTGAGTCAGGATATGACAAGGCCATTTGCAGTAGGTGTTAGGATTTGAGAATCCTCCCATTTCACAGACCTCAAAACTGAGTACCAAAGACAAAAGGAAAAAAAAATTCCAAGGAGAATAGAGGACTGTTGGCTTTGGCTTCCAGGGGAGGGCCAGAAGGTGGAATTACAGCTGCTTTATGGCACAGTTTTGGGAAAGGGAAAAAAAAATGAAGAATCCAGGGCATGTTTGCAAACCTTAGTTTTGGAACAATGCCCATGGTCTGTGGCCTGCTTGCAGCCTTCTTTGTTGCTAACAGAAGTGGAAAAAAACGTTTAAGAAGGAGTATGGAAAAACTGTTAAGAAGAAAGATTGACTGTGGCTTATGGGGTGAAAATTTACTGCAGCAAAGACAACTGGAGGACTCATGCTGCCTGGCTGTGTCAGCTGTTGTGGTGTCATTGTGTGATCGGAGAGGGAAAAGAAACACTTCATGCACTCAAATGTTTATTTGTAGATAAAACCACATGTGGTAGCTGGGGACTGGGCTGAAGGGCCCACCTGGTACCATCTAACTTTCTGCTTACCCCCAGGTTCCCAGCCAGAAGGGCAGTGGCAGCACAGACAGGGTAAAAGGTCTGTTGAGCAAGATCATGAGAGCAAGCAGCTTAGTGTTTGAAATCTCATTTTAGAGCCCAGGAGTTTGCAGCAGTCCTGTTTTGAGCCTGCTTCATCCTGAAAGCTATACTTTCAAAGCTAGACGTAATAGATAAAAATAATAATAGACCAGGTGATTTTTAAAAAGGAATTACATCAATTTCCTTGGTATAAATAACATGTCCCATAAGTCAGACTTTTGCAAGTCAGCATCCCTGTGGATTGGGGCGGGGGGCAGAGAGAGGAAGGGAGGGGAAGGAAGGGAAGGGAAAGCAGGGCAGGACAGGACAGGAGGAGTCTGCAATGAGTCTGTTCTGACACTTGAGTTTTATGGAGCAGAGGTAAATCGTCATCAAATACGAGGGTTGTCAGTCACAGTTGAGAGATAAGCAAAGCAGGGTGAAAGCTTTTTCTGATTGCTGAATAACCTTTTATTATGATGATGTCTCTATTATATCCTCGAGGTGGAGCAGAATGCCAACAGAACAAAATTTTGCATTGTTCAGAAATAGTTGGATTTTATTGCAGCCAAAGTCCTTTTGTTTCTGGATTCCTTTTAATGAGCAGCATGGCCCTACCTCTCCGGTGGAGTTGGCCCCTAGACAAGGCCACGCACTTGACTTCTGACCACACATTGTGTTTTGGTTCCAGCTGAGAAAGGTCTCTTGGCTGAACCCACCGTGGCTGGAACTTGGCAGTGGTTTTGCAGACAGAAAAGCAGTGAGAACAAACCTTTTCCTGAGGTCTGCTCTGCAAAAATCTATAGGAACACTACTTTATCTGCCTAAAGCTGATAGAAGCTTCTGCCTGTAGTGTGTTGTGGCTTAACCCCAACCTGTGACTAAGCACCACACAACCACTCCCTCCCTCCCTCCACAATGGGATGGGGGAGAGAATTGGAAGAGTGAAAGTGAGAAAACTCGTGGGTTTGAGATAAAGACAGTTTAATAAGTGAAGCAAAAGCTGTGGGTTCATGGGGATAGAGACCCTCCTCAGCTGAAGCTTTTTCTACTTTGATTAGCAATGAGTTCAGCGATTCACTTAGGAGATCTGTGCATTTCTATCTCTGTGTGCAGTGCTGCACTAGAGGTTTTCAAGATGAGTCTGACTCATAACCACAGATGTAGGAAGCCGAAGCTGGACCAGCTATTTCCCACATGGCACGGCTGCTACAGCATGAGATCCACAAATGTCCTGAGAGTATATGATACCCTCACTGTAGTTTCATTACAGGGCCTCTGCTGTTTATTTTTCCAATTGAGTCTTCTTTCTGGCTTACCTAGGCTTAGTGGTGCGTCACCTTTCCTTGGAGAAACTAAACAAGAAACGCTTGCCAACATAACAGCCGTGAATTATGAATTTGATGAAGAGTTTTTCAGCAATACCAGTGACCTGGCAAAAGATTTTATTCAGAAACTCCTGGTGAAAGATACGCGGTAAGTAAAAATTCCAAAAGATCTGTTTGTCTCTAAGATAAATCTGGTGAAATAGTCTGACAAGTAATCTGCAAAGCTTTCCCTGTAGTGTGTGTGTCCATTCAAGAGCTAGACAGGGGGCAAGCTTCTGCTCCCAGTTAATCACTGCACCCTAAAGAAAGGGACTAAAATCTCCTCAGTAAATTTGACTTTCAAGACTGGATTCTCACCTGAGTCAAGCCTCGTGCAACAGGGTGTAGGTGAAGGGCTGAAACTGGTGTGCAAAATCTCTAGTTCTGGGTAACCACCACTGCAATATTTCAGTCTATTATGAACCACTTGCAAGGTGGTGACATGATCCCAGAATATGCTCCCAGTGGTGCAAGAGGAAAAAAATCCTCACATATACTCATAGTGGAATGGTTCCTTAAGTCTCTGCATCGTCTGGAATTTGTGTGACAGCTATGCAGATCTTTATTCCTACTTCATGGAAACCACAGACCTTTTCTTTGTTTTTCTTGCTTTTAGCAAAGTGCACACAGAAGTAGCATCTCCTTCCCCGTAACCCTATACGTCCTGGAGGAAAGTCAGGCCTTGCAATTCTTTCTATGGGCTTTGCTGGGGGAGAAAATAGGTATTAGAGAGAGGGGCAAACTTTCAGTCAGCACTTCTGCAAATCCTCAGGCCCTAAGGTAGGTCAGGGAGGGTGGGGTTTGACGAGAGGTTTGCACGGGTCTAGCAACCTCCTTTCTTAAAGGACAAGTCAGTGATACTGGTATTTGTCCCATGGACAGAGGCAGTGCCTGTGCAATGCTGTGTTCCTACCTTTGGTTCTCGGCGCTATTCAAGTGGGATGTGCTGAACTGCCACAATGCAGAAGGAAGGCAGGATTGATCAGATTTGATTAGGTTTGAAGTGTTCCTCTTGGAAGTGTTGCTTCTGGGAAATGGCAGCTCCTGCAGTGCTGTAAAACTGTGTTCCAAAGGACAGTTTTGATATCATTAATGTTGTATACCTTCATTCAGGCACCGTCATATTAAAAGTCCATAGAAAGGATTTATTTTCTAAGCTGGTAGAATGAACAAAGTAATGTTTTATCACTTTTTATGGCAGAATACACAAAAATACAGGTAGTTTTGATCGTGTAAGAATTGTGTGAGTGAGGGCGGCTCTTTACTGAGACTCAGAACAGTTACTAAACTACACACAAACAGTTTGTCTCATGGAGAAACATAACCCCAAAATGCGAGAGTCAGTCCTGGCATTATCTTGAGAGATGCTTCTGTGAAGCCTGGGAGAAGTGGGGGGATCAATGGACTTATGTACAAACTCTTTCTTATTCAAGTCTGTGCAAGGGTTTTTTTGTGTTGTTTTTTAGGAAACGACTTACAATTCAGGAAGCTCTGTCTCATCCGTGGACATTCTAAAGACTGAATAGAAAGACAGATCTTGCTTCTTACCATGAGCAAAGCGGAGATAATGCTCTCTCTCTTACCCATATGTTAAATGGGAAACTGTCCTCTAAGTACTTAGAGACCCTGGGTGTCTCCAAGAGATGCATTGGAAAGAAATCGATTGGGTCTCACTAAATCCTTGGATTTCTGCAAATGACTCCTTTTATTATCACAGCTCTCAAAAAGAGGGGGACAAGGCTTTGATGTTTGTTGCACATACAGTATCCTACGTTAGACTGCGCTTTGCATTTTTCTCTGTTTGCATGCAAATAGGCTACATCTTGGGTTTCATGGGTTTTTTTGAGTTGAAAGTTGACAGGAAAATGGGGAAGATTTAATTTCTTTCAAGATATAACTGCTGTCCCAAGCATGTTGATTTGTGTGTCTGTATATATTTTTTTCATCAGAAGCATTGTGGATAAGTCTCTTATTGAAAATGCATTTATCTAATCTCAGCATGACTAATGAGGATGTTTGAAATTCAGGTTTTGCTCTGCACTGCACAAAGCATGAACTGGAGTGTTTTCAGGATTTCTTCTTACAAATATTCCTGGCTGTTGACTGGTAAAAATTAACATGAAAATAAATTGTGGCCCTGTTACTCGCACTTATCATGTTGGAATGAATGCACATCACTTGTCACATTCCTTTTTGGGTTTGAGTGTTTGTTGTTTTTTTCTTTTAACCAAATGCATGAAGGCAAATCTGTGGGAGCAAAGAATCTCCCAGCGTTGTGGAAGCTCCCGCCGCACCCTTTGTGTAGGTTTTTTGAATTATCACACTGCCATGTAAACGTTCAGTAATACTCCTTCCTCTGTCTGATGACTCACCAGCTGAAAGAAGAAACAAAAGTCCAAGAAAACAAGAAGGTTGAGAACACACAGCTGAAGACAAAGCGCCTGAGAGAGTACACCATCAAGTGCCACTCGAGTATGCCTCCCAACAATACCTACATCAACTTTGAGCGCTTCGCCCGGGTAGTAGAGGACATTTCACTTATGGAACGGGGTTTTGGCACGTTGGCTGCAACCCATGATTCCTTGCAGGAGGACATTGATGCTCTGGTTTCCATTTATAATGAGAAAGAAGCTTGGTATAAGGAAGAGAATGAAAGTGTGAGGCACAAGCTCTCTCAGCTGAAGTATGAATACCGTAAAATTGAATCCCTGAAAAGACATCTACAAGACGATATCACGACTGTAGGCACTAGTCTTACAGGCGTAACCGGGAAATACGCTGATCTGCAGAGTCAGTACAAATCTCTCAGTCAAGAACTTTCTGAGGAACTCAAGTGGATACAGGATCTAATGGGCAGTTTTCAACTGGAAAATGAAGCCTGCGTGAATGGAAACTTTGACTCTGTTTTCAACAAAGATGTTAATGAATCAGTAATGGAGCTGTTAAACAGATCTCGCTGTGAAGAATTCCTTGCAGGATTGAATGCTGGTGTAGCAAAATGAAAGCAGTAATGTTGTACATCAGGTTAGGTACAGGGTTTGCTGCCTGTTTCAATGTACAGCAGTGTAAAAAGTTTTCAGTGCATAGATTCTACAAAAAGACTTTCATCTTGTACTAAAATAGAAATTCTGATGGATTGCATGAGATGCTGACCAAAATGAAAACGTCCCAGTAGTTTGTAGTGTTAGAGTTGTTTTCCCCACATTTGGTGTTTGAACTTACAGGAACTGGGTTATCACAGTGGCATGGGCACATCTAACTCTGCAGCCCTTTGCATTGCCTGTATCATACTTCATGTATTACAGTTCTTGAAGATTACCAAGTAATTAACTTGGAATCAGAGTAGGTCAGTCTATGCTTACTAGAAGGTAATAAAAAGCATCTGTGACTGGATGAAGAAAATGAGTTGTGTAGCCCTGCTGTGAGCAGCCAGTTCTACAGGCCATATCAGAGAATTATTTGCAAAGTTTAAATCTGTCCTGTAAAACCAAGTAAATAGCCCAGTACTTTAACATTTAGATGGTACAATGGAAATCCTTTGTGAAATAGCTGCCAAGGAAGAAAAGTCAATATTATTTTTCAGGCAGTTATGCAGGGTGCAATCTTTACCATCAAAGGTGTTTGTTAGCTGTCGATCGATCCTTTAGTGTAAAACTCAGCTAAGTTTCCTGTCCTGTACCAAAAAAAATCCTATTCAAAAGACACAATTGGGAATTTGTACTGAACTGATCAAATAATTGTGTATGCAATTTTACAGTAGAAATATTAATTTGTGAGTGATAAGTGATAATACAGACCTCTGGTTTGCTCTCTACATAAAGAAGATGACAAAGCTACAACTAATTTAATCTGTGCTGTGGGATTTGAGACTGGGTTCTTGCTGTAGAGATTTTTTTTTCTCAAGTTTTAAAAAGTAAAAGTTGGCCCAAACTTGAATCATGCCCTGCCGTCTTGCATTTCAAAGAAGTAATTCGATTATACTGTATTAATATGCAGAGATGCACCCATCTCATTTGTGAACACAACAAATAGTTATGTATGCAGGATGCAGTTAAGCCTAATGGTGTAGTTAGTGACTGAAAAAGATGTCAAGCTGCTGTGTACTGAAATGATTTGCCAGCCAAGGTTCTGCAGCTGATCTACAGCCCCTTTGCTGCTTGGCTGTATGAATTTGCTGCAAGGTGACTCTTAGGCAGCTACAAGAAACAGTGAGAATAGTGCCCAGGCATCCCTGCATCACTGCTCCCATCCATCTAGAGTGGATCTTCTATATCTGGATATAGATATTATAGGAAGTCTCTCACTGCCCAGCCTCCCCCATCCTTTCCCAGAGAAGTTAATGACCTAACTAAATTGAACTGTTGTTTTTCATAACATTATTAAGAATAATGTTTCCTACTTTGAGATAAGAAGATAAAAACATACTCTCATCCAATTTGTGTAGAGGACCATCACTGCCATGTTTGCATAAAGATGTGCAGAGCCTGGTGGAAATTCAGAGTTCTGGGAACAGTTATTCAATGGGGATGTTGTTACACTTGTCATTGTACTTGGTGGAAGATGGAAACTGGATGTGTTCTCTGGCACCTTTCTTTGCACAAGATGTAAAATTTTCAATATCTCACAGAAGCAGGAACAGCCAGGAGATGTCCCTAGCCAGCTGGTGCGGGTGGCTGGGAGAACTGTGCTCTGCTGTCACAAATTGTATTGAGAATTTTACTTATATGCAATTTTTATTCTCTCAGAACACTTCAGCAGGTTCCTTTGAGCTGGAAAACCTACAAGATACTGTCCAGGGGAACCATAACACAGGATTTTTTTTATGAGGGAGAGAGTTCTAATTCTTAAAAAGTAACTGAAAGCTTAGTGAGAGTTAGTATCTACAGAAGAAAACTCTCAAAAAAGAGGGTCTGCCTCACCTCAGCCATGATCTCATATTCTCTGTTCATGTAGATTTTCTTTATGCACAAATGCATTGGTGGGATGAGAAGGAACACTACATGAGGCCACTGTTCCTGAACCTGTTTGGGTGAGGTTAATATTGCTGAGACTCAGTCCTTGAGGCTAGTGCTCTCTGAGCTGCAGGTCACTGACATACTGCTTTCGAGAAGATACTCTGATTGAAAAGAATGACAAGGTCGCTGGTTTGCAGGATACTTGAGAGGCGGTTACAAACAGTCTGGAGTGCTGTAAAGGGGAGCTATTTTGATTCAGCAATGGTTCTGTTGCTGAAAGGGCGCTTAGAAGTTTTTCATGATGGTTGTACAGCTGACATTTAGCTGGTGACATTTTTTTCTGCTCCAAATTGATTTCTACCTAGTTCTTTGTTGCACCATGCTAGCCATTTGCAGCATGAGGGAATGGTATTTAATGCTTAAATGTCCCAGCTCTGTTGTATGCAAACTGTGTGTACGTCTAAATGAGAGAGGGGCCTAGTTGATAGCTTGGTTTTTTGAATTACTGCTGAGATAGCAGCGCAAGTGCTGTACCTATAGCATTTGATGAGAAAACTGAATTTGTCATCTCATTATCAGTTATTTTGTTGGAAAAAATGTTTAAATCCTCACACTGACATGTTCTCCATTCCCTTGAGCACTCTTGCTTCTTCAAGCATCTGGCTGGGTTGTGTTCCAGTCCAGTTCAGTATAACTATTTCTGGGTTATCAACCTCCTACATACACAGATCAGAACTGCTGGAATGGTTGTGACTCCATAAACTCTATCGTCTTTGAAGGGTTGATTTCTGGGCTTTGTCTTTTCACTTCCACAAGATCTGGTTTGGAACTCGTCTTGCCTCAATCTGTTAGATACAGTTTTCTGGTCTATGGAAATTATGATGTGGTTTTGGTGTTGAAAGGTTTTCAGAAGGACTGTATCAGGGTTTGTGGAACATCTGTTCTGTAGAACCAGATTGGTATCCAAATGTTTTAGGCACGTGTCTGAATTCTGATATATATTTTTATCTTCCTATTTTTCCTTCTTAAGGGGCTCCAATTCTTCCCTCATGTATTTATCGCTAGGGTATGATGTTGTGTGCTCTCATAATATGGTATGGTTAAAGGACAAAGCCTTAATTTTTTTCAGATACGCTGTAGAATGTATCCTCAGCACTAATACTAAATGACAGATAACTTTTTCCCCGTTTTATCATGGTGATGTCAGCAAAACATACTGGAGCGTGTTTGTTGGAATGCTGTGAAAATGATTAAGGGATCGGAGTATCTATTGAAGAGGAAGAGGCCCAGAGAGCTGGGATTGTTTAGTGTCAAAAAGTTAAGGCTTGCGGGAGATCTTCTCAACCTGCATGGATTTGAAGTGGAATGGAGTCAAGAAGACAGCGCCCAGCTCACCTCAGTGGTATTCAGTAACAGGACAAGAGGCAACAGGCACAAATCGAGATAAAGGAATTACATTTACACACTAAACAAAGCAAACAATTTTACCTTCTAAAGGAGCAGTCAAACACTGGAACATGTTGCTCAGAGGAGTAGTGGAGTCTCCATCCAAGTAGAAGATGGTCCTGGCAAGCTGCAGAAGCTCACCCTGCGCTGAGCTGGAGGTTGGACTGATGATCTCCAAAGGCTGCTTCCAAACTCAACTATTCTGTGATTCCTGGCAAGTCCAGCATTGACCAAAGCTGGTCATGGGTTTACTTTTCTTGGTCCACCTTCTAATTTTGCTTTGGATCTGTTAAACTCAGGCTAATCACAGAAGATTACTCACAACAGCAGGTTAGCTGAGCCTTCCTCAGATTTTGGTAAGCAGGGTTTTATCAACCAGCATTGTGAGACACAGGAAAAGGGCTACTCTCTGGTACAGTTTAGTATTTGGGTTGCAGAATACAGCTAGTGCTGTCTGAAGTTATTCCATATTTCACATGAACTCACAGGTTCTGCAGCTTCCCATCTGAAATGACTGCCTCAGACTTACCTGTGTACCCTTCAAGCCTCTGCAGCACAGTGTAACTTCTTAAGTCTTTCCTTCTATGATGCTTAAATCAGCCTGGTTTAGAAAAACAAAACAAACACACACAGCCCCAAAAACCCCAAGCCAACTGTAAAAGCACAATTCAGAAAAGATGAGCTAGATCAAAATGAAGTTAGGAGGGGGCCCTAATGTATCCCTGGTTTTAAAATACCCTTGTGAAGGGCAAAATGTGCAAACTTCTATTGGAATATGTGGCGGGTAGCATGGGACCTAACAGTGTGATGATGCTGGGTTTAGTCCTGTTCTGTCACGATGTCTGGAAAGCAGTCCTGTTGCTTAGTCCCTGAGCTACAGTCCTGTTGATGCCCTGACAACAGCTCTGTCTCCTTTCTGTCAGGCCTCTATGGAACCTTTTCATTGCTCCCTCCTTTCAGAAAGAGGGGCATCAATAAAGGACAGCTTGATCCAGAGAAAATGGTGCGGGTGTTGCACTGAGAAGCACCTCAGCTACTTTTCAAAATGAAAGCATTTCCCTAGCACCCTCTAGCATCCCCTTAGTTATCTCTCCCTTCGGTTTAAGTGTCCTTCATCCTGTCCTTTGGCTAGAAAAGCTGTTCCCAGACTTCCTCTTTGTTTGTTGTGTAGATCGTTATGAAGCAGGAGGCAGAAGTGGTGACGGGGACAAAGTCTGTGCTGTGTAATCCACCTTTTGTGCCAGGTTGAGTGACCAGAAAGGGGCAGCAGGGGAACTTCCAGAACAATGTTGTGCATGGGGCCAAGTGTGACCACTGACTGTACACTAGTTTTTGAGATCAAAGGGGTCCTGTCCAGGCACAGGGTGGACTAGATTTAATTATTTTTATTCTTCTTTTACCTGTATGAATCCATAGCTTCCCCAGAGAGTGTTCTTTTCAGCCAGCTCTAGAGTACATGAAGAATCTTATGTATTTTATGCACCAAACGGAGCTAAGCAATAAAATTGCTCTCTTATCTTCCAGCCAGTGGACAATCAACAGGCTTTGGTTCGGAAAGCATCTGTTGTTAACATGGAAAACTTCAGAAGGCAATATGCTAGAAGGCGATGGAAGGTATGACAGCGAGCATTTAATCCTTCTCATGTAAGACTTCCCAAGCCTGGTGGGATCAGAGGGCAAGATAAGAGTTTGAATGTAATGTTGTAATATGCAGTAGGTAAATGAAATGTGTTTGGATATGTCTGTACTGCGTATTTGTGGTTAAATTCTCATTCTCCATTCTCTCCACAGCTTTCTTACCGTATTGTGTCATTGTGCAACCACTTATCTCGTTTGCTGGTGAAGAATGTCCTAATACAAGATGAAAGTTTGGTAGGTACATTGCCCAAGGGGGAAGAGAAGGACTGATTTTCCTGTGCAGTGATTTTTGCTGTCCTTACATGGATGTGCAGCCGAACTTGATGGCAGTGAGAAACCAGCCGAGACCGTGGCATCTCTTGTGTACCTTCAGTGCTGCTTTAAGTTGTGCTGCTGGGATAGAAATGCTGGGCAAGGAGAGCCAGTGACTCTATAAACCCTTTAGGTGCTAGCCCCACTTATTCTGTAAAGGAGCGGCATGGAGGCCGCGATGATGTTTGGACACCATAGCAGTCTGTGTTGCTGCTCTTGTGCCTGGGGCGGGGGTGTGTGTGTGTGTGTTTGGATGGGACCCTGTGGTGCCTGTGGCCTTCTGGAATGAAACTGTGAGATTTCTATTAGCTGTACTATTCTCAACAGATGATACACTAATAATAGAAGAACATTGTCTTTGGGAGCATGGGTCAGGGATGTGCGTAACAAACTTCCGGACCTGGTAAAACCCTCTGATTATTACCCCCTTTTAGTATTTCAGATGGGTAGTGATGAAGTGGGTAGAATGAGCCCAAAATCAATAAAAAGTGGGTTTAGAGTCTTAGGATGGCTGCTTAGGGAATCAGGAGCGCAAGTTGTGTTCTCCTCTATCCCTTCCATGGCAGGCATG
>VZTM01006662.1:14278-28020 GCA_013400555.1 Jacana jacana | reverse complement strand
CATCACTCTCTACAACTGCTTGAAAGGGCATTGTAGAGAGGTTGGTGCTGGTCTCTTCTCACGGGCAATGAGCGACAGGACAAGAGGGAATGGCTGCAAGCTGCAGCAGGGTAGGGTTAGGCTGGATATTAGGAAAGAGTTTTTCACAGAGAGAGTGGTCAGTCAGTGGAATCAGCTGCCCAGGGAGGTGGTGGAGTCCCCATCCCTGACTGTGTTTCAGAGTAGATTAGATGTGGTGTTGAGGGATCTGGTGTAGGGGAGAACTTGTAGAGTAGGGCTGATGGTTGGACTCGATGGTCCCAAGGGTCTCTCCTGACCAAAACGATTCTATGATTTTATGATTCTATGTTCTCATTTATGTGAATGAAACGTTTTGGGGTTTCTATTTCAGAGAAACTGTGAAAGTGACGGTGAGGATCTTTCACAGCCAAAAGCCACTCATCAGAGGAGAAGCAGCCTATCCTGATGTAATGAGAGTTTATGGGCAGGAGACAGAGGAAACGCTCATCCTTGCTGAAAAAAACAGCCTTGGCAGCAGACCTTGACTTCTTGTCTGAATCCTTGGTATGATGCTTCTCACTTCTCAAACTACACCAGCAGCTGGATGATGTTATTGAAAATCTACTGAGCATTTTAGAAACTCGAGGATCCCGATTCCTGGGAAATGCCACAGCACAAGCAGTGATTGAAGTGCTCCTGCATGTGGAGCGTTTCAGTGATACTTCAATCTATTTGTGATATCAACTGTACTCAGGATGTAGGGCTTCTATGCTGATTTTCACTGCAAAATAATCCACACAGTGATTAAGACTGTGCATTATTATTTCAGTCAGGGAAATTGTTATTGAGTCTTAAGGAATTTTTTAAAATGTAGTTTTTTAATATTTGTTAATAGCATAAATATTTGATGGCAGGTATCTGATGGGTTTTGTTAGCTGTGTGCAGTACCCTGCTATTGCTGTCATTGAAGAGAAAATCATAGTGCAATTACAGATCATACCCTTGAGTTCACAAACGTAGTGGTGAACAGCTTGGGACTGCAATAAGAATTGTGCTCCAGCTGTCATCTTCAGCTGAAGACTAACATAACTGCCATTGTCAATGTGAGTACAACTGATTCTAGCCACTGAGAGGAGATGGGCTATTTTTGGATGAAAAAGAAAAAGTTCTGTAGTGACTTACGTGCACCCGAACACAAGATTTTTACAGTATGATGGCAGGGTGTTTCACCAAAACAGGGCACTTACAAACCCAAGTTATATGAAGAAATAGCCTTTCTTAGACTTTGTTATTGTCTTAATTTATTGTGAGCAAATTGGAGACTCATTAATGCCTCTTTGTATAGGGGCTGTTTATGTGAAACCCAAACTTCAGACATCTGGGTTTTTATTCAGGGGGTTGTATGCAAAATTGAGGAAGTAAGCACTTTGATGGTGATGTAACTCCTTTGTGCTAGGAAGTTGCATCTTTTTAACTATATTTGTTTCTAAGCCAGTATTGTTCAATTGGTACCAAAAAATGTGTATAGATGAGGTTATTTTTTCACTGAATATATTAGTTGGTAGATATTGGTTCATATTTATTTTGACATCTATTAAGTTAAAATTCAGAAAGCAAGCCTACTAGAAACTACTGTAGGTTGATGAGGAAACTGGGTTTGTTGTGTTTTTTGGTCATCGTTTCTAGGGCAAGGTTTTAGAGCTGAAGGTGTGAACTGGTGTGGAAAACTAGGGCCAGGCTCATTTTGCCTGGCTTCCAGTTTCCAAGAAATTAAAATATGCTGCTTTTTTTTTTGTGTGTGTTTTGTTTTAATTTATAGCTTTCCTATCCTTGCTTAGGCAGAGACCAAAATTCAGTTGACAAGAAAATGTTTTTGACAAAAGGAAGGAAATATATGAAAAGTGTTGAAGAACAGAGACAGAAAGTAGGATTTGAAGGAAGAAGAGCAAAATGAAGGAGATGGTGGTGGGGAGAAAGCAACAGAGAGGAGTGAGCATGAGGGACATGTAGGGAGCGGAGGTGGCTGGGAAGGTTATAGGAAGGGAAAGAGGATGTAGATGTAGGAATTGTGGAAGAGGAGGGATGAAAGTTTTGGCAAATACAGCACTGCATTTTGATATTATTTACTTTCCTTCAATTTCATATCTTGTGCTGCCATAGCCTGTGACATGTTGCCTGGTCAAGGGATAGGGAGCAGGGATGGGCTTCTCTTCACATTCAATCAAAAGATGTATTTTCAAGCTGTCTGTGTAATTTTTGAGGCAGAATCCTCAAAATGTATAGGGTCCTATAGTAATACATATGTATTAAGAGGGAGCAGTAATGGGGGAAAACTATTGTTTCAGTGTCTGGAAGAAATCTTTCATAAGTAGAACACTAAATATATATTTTTATATATAGTATATATACTCTCTCTCTCTCTCTCTCTCTATATATATATCTATATGAGGAAAAAGCTGCCCAGTTTACCTACTAAACTTGGTCCCTGCTTTCCCTGTCCTATGCCTTACCATTAGTTCATTCACTGGGCTGTGGAAAACCAAATAACCTCGGAGCCAGTAATATTTTTTTAATTCCTGGAGTTTCAAAACACCTTTGGGTTCCAAATTAGACATTTCAGGATGTGTACATAAATCTCACTTGTGAAAATTAAGCCTTGGTTAAAATAGCTGTTAAGTTGTTGTACCAGAATTGTGCTCTCCCAAGACGGGAAGCAGCAGAGAGGTAGATGGACGACCTNTGGTTAAAATAGCTGTTAAGTTGTTGCATCAGAATTGTGCTCTCCCAGAGACAAGGTTGTTCTTAGGTAAAATCCGAGCAACTATTGAGCCAAGACGGGATGCAGCAGAAAGGTAGATGGAGGACCGCAAGGCAGTGTGAAGCCGTAAGCTCCAGCTTGTTAATTCTACATTAATAAAAGGTGTAAGGTGGTGTTTTAACAAAGACATTACCGACAGCTTGTGGCATTTGGTCTCCAGTCACCTTTGTGCCTGGGTTGGCTGCAGACAGGAGCATTGCTGTAGTCACGGGAGAGCAGCAGGGCTGGACCTTCTCTGTGGCCCTTTTGGTGGTTCTGTAGCTTGACGTGGCTCTTCTCTCTGCACAGAAACCACAACATCCAGTGGTTCTGACAGGCCAGACTGCTCCTTGACTGCTCCAGACAGGAGTGTGCTGCCCCTGGATAATCTCTTGTTCTCAGGCCCAATGTTTGTGATGTTATTAGTAAGTTTTACTGTGGATTTTTTTTTCTTTTTCTTTTTTTTTTTTTTTTCCCCCAAGTGTGGTGTCCTCTGTATTTATCTCCCTACCTGTTCTGGTGAGGTAGAAATTCAACCCTGCTTCAAGGGAGGCATAGTCCAATTAAACTCTATACAGGTGGAAGACACCTCAGTGCAAGGCTGAGTTTTCTTCTTTACCATTGGTGAGTTTTGAGGAACAACCCAGAGGTTTCTTTTATTAAGAAACAAAACAAAAACAGAAGTGTGGGAAAGGATGACATGTATCGCCCTCCTTGGAGGTGTTTGAAAGACAGATTGATGTGGTGCGGAGGGGACATGGTTTAGTGACAGGTTTTGTCAGTGTTAGGTTGATGGATGGACTTGATCTGAAATGTCCCTTCCAACCCAGGCAATTCTGTGTAGTACAGTTTAACAGAACAATTATGTTACAGAGTTTACTTTGGTGAGGGAGGAAAAAAGAAAAAAATCTCTTTTCTGTGTATTATTTTGAAGCAGTAAGGAACCTGGACATAAGTAATAGACTGAAAAAAAGGCATTTATTGTTATTAATAGGATTATTTTTGTTATTTTACTAGTAATGTTTTTAAATCCGTGTGCCTCTATTTTTATTAATACTGATTTTTTTTATGTACTTGAAAATAGTATGGACTGTCAAATAACAAATATATTTGTTATTCTGATTTGCTAATAAAACTTTGCAAAGCAGGACTGGTGTTTTTTCTTTCAGTCTTTCTTGCTTTCTTTCCATACAAGCTGGCGTGTTGGTTTGAACAAGGTGAGTGAGGGCAAGCTGGTTTGTCTCTCCAGAAAGGTCACCGCGAAGCCAATCTCGGTGACATGAAAACTGCTGCTTGTGACTCACTCGAATAAGTGAAGGACCTCGGGCCTCCTGTTATCCCCTCCCGGCTGCCCTGACTTGCCCCGGCGAAGCTGGTAGGGGGTTCGCCCCTCCCAGGCGGGCGGCTGAGAACGGAACCGTGAAGGGGCGCGCCCCCAGGGGCAGGAGCCTTGGAGCCGAAGACAAAGGTTTCAGCCATTGGGGACAAAATGGAGGCGTCGCCATGAGGGGCCGCCCGCGTGCCGGCGCGTGGCGACTGCTCGCGAAGCCGCCTGAGGGCTGTGGGGGGGGCGCGAGCCGTTACCGCCATTTTCCTCACCTGTGGTGAGGCGCCGGCCCGCAGCGGCAGGGAGGAGTGAAGGTGGGCTGCCGGGGCGAGTAGTTAAGCATGGCAGCTTCGGGAGGACCCTTGTGGGGCGGCGTGGGACAGTGGAGCAGCCATTATCTTAACAGTAACTAGCCTTCTAGCTAGAGAGGGCCAGTTGGTTTGCTATTAGCCGCATGCTGAAGTGAGAGGGACTTGCTGTGCCATGATGGACCGTGGTTCTCCTTCAGGATTGGGGTCCCCACAACATGCCCTGGTGTTCCACAGCCTCCAGGAGTGAGGTGAGCATTGCTCCTTCTTGGCACTGTTTCTGTGTTAACTCAGATCTGTGATGACTCCATTTACTGGGCATCTGGTGATTTTTTTCTTTTAATGAGAAGTATTGCTCCTATCCACGTTTGTATGTAGATCAGGGAAACTGTATGTAGCTGGGAAAAAAGAGATATATTTAACTGTGCTCAGTTGAGAATTGAAGGGGACTTGGAGGCATTTCTTTTACTACTCTCTTGTGTATGGTCACTCTGTGAATTGGCTGATATTTTCTGTATTTTTCACTTAAATGTCTGTTCTGTCTTAAACACAAACCTCAAACTTTGTCAGCTTTAGTGCTGGAGTGGTGGGTAATATGTTACTTTCCTTGCACATGTTTCAGTGAGAGGAATTAAAAGCAGGTGGGTCAGACACACCTTATTGTTGGTCAGAGATGGTGGAGGACCATCACCTGGAGATGATTATGAACCTGAGAAGTGCTATTACAGCAGATCTCATTCAGCAGGGGTAGGGAGAACAAGAGTGCTTGTTGGGGGGTAGCCAGAGCTGTGTCCCAGCTAGGGTGACCAGCTGTGTTGACAAGGTTCAGGGGGTAGAAGGTTGGTCTGGAGGCAGAGCTTGTGATGAGCTGAGAATGTGAAGATTTGCAGGTGATGGAGAAATCATGGCCCCCATCAGAATGACTGAGGAAGAGCCTTTGGGAGCCCTGGTGGCGTTCTGAATGGTCTTTGGCTGTGTGGCAGGATGGGAGGGAATGGCTGACCTGGTTGTGGGTCTGGGGGGGTTGTCTGCACAAGCCTGTGGCTGTGCCCTATGTGCAGCATACCCCATGTCAGAAACACACGACTGTTAGGTTATTCAGAGGTCTAATAGCATGCATCTTTGGCTCTACCTGCTGTGCTGTATGCCAGAGACTTCTCGGGCTTCTCACAGCGTCACTGGTGGTGCAGTTTGCTCTTATTTTTAAGGGGTTAGGTGAAAAGACTGTCACTGAGCATTAACTTCATATAGCACTTTCCTCCAACGCGTGACCATTGGTCTCAGAGGTGTAACAATTTCCTGTCCTACTTGGAACTGTGCTCAGTCACAGGCATTTTTAGGGTGGGAGGTATCTGCTCAACAAAATCTGATAGGAAAAGTTGTGTCCTAAGACATTTTTTTCCCTGAGGATGAACCTGATGAGCTACATACGATGTTTTGTTAAAAATTGCTTGAGGTATATTGTAGTAATGTGTAAATTGTCTTAATGTAACAATTATTTGGGAAAAAAAAAAAAGCTTTAAAGTAATTCACCTGCCTTTTAAAATCTTTTTACTCTACCTAAAATATGTTGTAACATTGGTATGAAATTTGAATTTCACTAGATTTATTGTTTTGAAATATGGAAAACTCTTTCTAATATTTAGCTTAAAGCCTCTCTCAGCTGACAAAGGACAGGAAATGCTAAATTAAGTTTAGTCCTAGTCATGCAATTCAAGTAAGAGAAAACAACCTAAGGATGGAGTTTTGGTCTTGGTGCTGATCCTTAGTCTTGTCTCAGCTCCTGCTGGGCCTTTAATAGCTGCAGCACACAAAGTTAAGTCCTCAGAAGTCTGCAGCAAGGAAAGTCTGATTTTGAAATGTGAATGGCTCAAAGCCCATGATCATGAAAAATTTGGAATGTGCAATTGGTTATCTGGAGGACTCCCATTTCCCTGCATCTGCACCTGAATCACAGCAAAAAGAAAGGCTTTTCTCAGTCTGACACAGGAGCACTCTCTAAGCTAGTGGCAGTAGGAGTCAATGTGTTTNCTTGACAAACAGGAGGTTCCCATGTCTGACACAGTGAGTTCCCCTTGCTGACTGGTTTGATCAGCAAATCACCCTTAGCTGCCTATTACAAATGTATAAATATTCAGTGTGCCTGTATTTATACGGTTACAATGCAAACCATTGAATTTGGGTCCTTTCTTGGTGTTTGGTTATTCTGGTGGGAAGAAATCCTGCAGGAGTCCACAGAACATCTGGAAAGATAGAAAGCAGGCAGATGTGTAATTAGAGTAGGTTCAAAGCCAGTTATGGGGGGCAGATCACTTCCAAGCAGTGGTCTGTCATGCTGGGGTTCAGGCCCTGCTACTTAACAGGCTTGTCACTGGGGCCCAGGAATGTGCTGTTATGCAAATACTGGCCTAAATTTATTTCTGATTAATTTTTTATTTTATAGGCTAAATTTATAGAGCTTTTCCACTTGACCTGCACAATGTGGAAAAGAGATACTATACAGGAGAACATAGGATTTTCTGAAGTTATTAATGTTAATGCAAAATCAGTATTATTATATTGTGAATGAGACCAAGTTAATGAAATGATAGATCAATTATAAAATTTAATTCTCTAGTTTTGGGCTTTCTAGAGCTCCTAAGGATATTTACAGTTTTGTCCAGTGTATCCTGTTGTCACTTATGGAGAGATAAGAATGCACACTTAGCTACAAGTACCTTGGCTTTTGCCATGTTGATAAATACAGCCTTTTTTCATACCACAGTCAGAGGAACCTTGGTAATGCAGTTTACAGGAGGGGATCATGGTTATATGTGGTGAAATTGAACCAGATCTGTCCTTCAGCTTTTCCTCTCTGGAGCAGTAACTGCTTGTTTCCTTCCTGTAGTTTCTCTTCCTAGTTAGCTAATACCTACATTGCAGAACAGATTTCCTGGGTCTCAATGCTCGGAATCAACTGATGTAACCTTGTTTTGCTTTGAAAGGTGGGGCCACTTAGGCTGCAATGCTGTGTGCTTTCAATGCATTTTGAGCTAAAGTACGTTAATTGTTTCTGTGGGGCTTGTGGCTACCAGAGGTCTCACCTTTTCACAGCTGAGAGCCCTAATCAGTAGGGTAGAGAATGAAGCTCACTCTTTGGTCTGAGCATCCTCTAAGTCCCTGTATACAATATAGAAACATCAGGGCCTCTTCTGGCTGTGTTGGGTGAAAGACTTGACCTTCTGCACAGGAGAAGGTTGGTGCCTGATTCTAGGCACAGTTGAGGGCTGCCTCTGAACAGAGGTAGATGCTTTCCTACAGTCCAGCACAGCACTGAAGGAGCCTAACAAAGAGTTACATGGGTTTCAGATATGCCTTTTTTTGCCTCAACTTCTTGTGTCTTTCTGGGGTAATTCCATGTTCACTGCACTATTTCTAGGAATGCTCAACGTTGTTCAGGTAGTAGAGAGAGTGTAGGTGCTTTCTCACGGCTCCAGATGGAGGGTGGGAGTGTAAGTGCCTACTAGATAATGACTGAAGGACTTACTCAGCCCTAATGATCCTCCTGTTTTTGTGGCAAAGCAGAAACTTGTGGCTGAAGTGTCACACACACTTCTTAACAGCTGAACTTTGTTGCTAGGGGATTTGTCTTTGCCCTTTAGCAGAAGAGGGAATGCTTGGGGGAGAAAAGAGTTTGCTTGTCTTCATACTTGCTGATTCCTGAGATAAGCTGTTAATGTAAAAGTGATCTGAGAGCCTCAACTGTCAGCCACTGCCGTGGGTAGCCTCATTTCAGTCTGCAGTCCTCTGAGGGGAAAGTATTGTCAACTAGAATCCTCTACTGATTTTTACTTTTTCTCTTTGGCTAAGTAAGTGTGACCTTCTTTCCAAGTATAAAGCATTTGAAGGGTAGGGTGGTGCAGTAGTAACTTACCATTCTTCTGTGAGTCATCTACAAGCCATAAAAATTTCGGATTTTTCTTTTCTATCCTGTTTAGAATTATTTGAAACCTATGAAAAGGTGCTGACAAGCAATTGAAAAATGTTTTTTTTAATGATGCTGAAAAGCATTTAGTGTCTTTCTGGAATGATGCCTCCAGCTGTTCAGCTTAACCTGGTGTAGTAGGTCACTACGCTTAACACCTGAGATGATATAGTTCAAAAACTACACCTTCACCTTGAACCACACTAGAGGGACGGACTGCAAGATTATTCTTAAGTACCTGTTTCATGGGTTTCTAATGCACTTCTGAGGGCAGACAATTTGTTGGATATGCTTGTTAAGTAATTGTAGAACTGCACCAAGGGTTTTGAAGTTCAGCACATCTCCAAGTTGATGTTTTGTTTTAGTAGAAGAGTTCTCAAAGCCTCCTAAACTTAGGTGGGATGCACCTGTGGTAACACAGACTACACACCACAGCATAAAGTGCTGGATATAGCTTTATCAACAAGAGTAATATGTTCATAAGGAAAATCTGCTATCTTACACTTTTCATAAAAGCGTGGAAAAAAAGTGATGTGTTTTTCATGCAAGTGAAAAGTTTGTTTTTATAGTGTAAGGGCCAAGGAGACAGATAATGTAAGTTCAATGGATATGTTCTGCTTGGGAATATATTACTACAGGGTGGTTTGGGACAGGGGAGGCAGGGCCTGAATCACTTGAGAAACAGCAGTGACCTGTAAGAATATCTGGAAGGAAAAGACCTCCAAACAAAATCTCTGGGGAACAGAATTAAGATAAACACGCTAGTAAATCAGGGAGCATGTTTTCGATACCATGTGGGTTCCTTTCTTACTGTCTTGCTTTTGAAGTTTAGTTTTGAAAATCCTTTCAAGAGGCTGAAGGCTGTTACAAATGTCAATGAGAATTTTTTTTTTATTTTGTTAATGATGAATGTAACATTTATTCTGTTCAATGGCTTCAGCTCCACTGAGCGAAGCAAATCCTAATGGACTGTTCAGATGGGTTCCACTTTTGAGAAGCTGAGGTAACAAAGTTACACTGGATGTCATGACTAGCCTGTCTCAGTTTAGAACTGTCTGTGCAAATAATTTATGTCCTGTGTGAAAGGTAGACTAAGCAGGTATGCTCACACCATGGAACATATTTGCTGCTTGAAAACTCTCTTAATTAAAAAAACCAACTAAACAAACAAGAAAAACATTAAAAGTCTCTTCAACCTGAAATGAAAACAAACTGGTACCTGAATGGTGCAAAAATGGTGATGTTGCCTGCAAGTTTGGGACATGACATTCGGTGCCATTTGGACAGGCAGTGCATGCACTTCATGGCAAAATCTGCACTGGAAGTCTGTCATGCCTCATCTTCAAGCAATTTCTGTAATTAACATCAATTAAAGTACTTCTGGCCTGCTTTGATCTGAAGTGTCTGTCCTTCCCTTCAGCAGTTGTTGTTGTTCATGTTGCTCATATATGCTGATCTTTAATGAATTTTGCAGTGTATGATCTGCAGGAATTTTGAAAGACCTTGGGCAGAACAGCATTAACAGATCTGCAGTCCAGTCCCAGCAGGGCAATTCTAGAATGGAAGCTGCTGGCCTGTCCTTGATAATGTTTTTGCTTCCTTTGCTTTGGACCTTCTTAGAAAACATGCTGAAATACACAGGGCTGAGTTCTGGGGGTTGCTAACAGCTGTTGAGGAGTTGCTCTGTATGGCTCACATAAGTAGTTCACTGCACAGAGCTGAAGCTACTTTATGCCTTCAGTTTGAGTGATGTTCATTAGGGAGGCAGCATTATCTGCCCTCTGAAAAGATGTATAACGGNATTTGTTATCAGTACTTCATATTAGTACATGTATCTGGATATATTAATAGCTTTCACCTGTGAGAAGATGCATATTTTCTTAATGGCCTACTTGCTTACACTTGTGTACTTGTAGTGCAAGACCAAAAAAAATGTGGTTTGGTCATTATATTATGCACAAATTAGGGATATTAGGATAGGGCACAATATTTGGTGCATTGGTGATACGCATCATAACTGACTTCTAATTCCCTAATTGGGTGTCTGGTTGAGCAGGCTTTTGTTTGGGACACTTGTTCTGAATTCTTAAAATAATTTGTACTGCAGTGGTTGCTAGCAGTAGATAAACTTTTCTGAAATTTCAAGCCTCTTTTCTGCTTGGGAACCCAAATGTGTGGATTGCTCAGTTTGAAGGAGAAATAAAAACAGTGAAAACAAGATTAAGAGCAATTAGGAGTCTCATACTGTGCGTGTACACGTGCTCCTTTTGTTACAGTGAATCTTAAATTACCTGTTTCTCAAGTGTGATATTGGATTAATGCTTCTGATTGATCTCTGTCCAAAACATGTTCAACTTGCTCTGATTTTTCAGAATAGAGCATAAAACTTCTCAGAGGAAGTGGAAACTCTTTTGAAATGGAGAGAAACTTTCAGCATTCTTATGGGAAGTTTAGAATCAGCTGAAAAGCAAATTTTCCATATTGAGTCAATATTAATGTTTATTTAATAGCAGCTGAAAATGTTTTATTTGGTAACAAAGGAAAATTATGAATGTTTAAATGCTCTTTCAAACAGTTTTCCCCTGCCTCCTCCCTCCTTCCTGCCTTTTATGCATTTTTTATGTTTGTAGCAGCTTTGCTTATCAAGTAGGGAAAAAAAGATTACGTAAATGTTTTGTAGAAAACATTCATGAAAATTAAATATGTGAAAATTTGAAAATTACAAAAAGTTACAAAATATTATGCACTTTTAAAATCAGTTTTTGTTACACAGCTGCTTTTTAATTAAGCTTCCATAATGTTTATGAACAATAGACTTATCCTGTACTTAATAGCTATGTACTATTATTGTTAGCCAAGAGAAAGGTCATGTTAATATCTTAGTATTATTATAACAACTGCATTAAGCAAAGATTTTTAACCCTTTATCAATTTTTCTTTCTAATGACTACTTAGGAGTTTCATATGCTCTGTTGAAACAGTCTGTTACTTAAACTTTTCTTAGACATTACAGATCATACCAGATGTGTGGTTTGTACCTGATCTCATGCTAATTCTTAAGTACCTAGGAAGAGACACCTCATTTACTTTTTATTCAGTAAAAATGTAAATAGGACTGGGATTTTAAGGGCACATACTTCAGAAACAGTTATGTGCACTGCTGTGAAATTTTGGTCAAGATCTCTTTTGATCCAAATGCTGAAGATCAGTGAAACAGAGACGTGACATAATAAAAATGACTGGTCTTCCAGTGTCTTAGATAATGAAAACATAAAAGAATTTAACAAATTTGTTACAGTGTTCTATTTAAAATCACATACAATGTCTGTAACCATGGTATCTGAGCACATTCTAGTCACAGACAGCTTTTATAAAGTATGTAATATCCTCTAAAGGATTAGCAAGAAACCAATCAACTTGACTCTTTTTTGTCACCTGGGTTCTTGCTCAGGAAAATAACTGATATTCATGAAGAATAAGCATTCATGCTTATTTTTTAAATATAGGCTTAAAATCTTCTTAACTGTAACTTCAGGAGACGTTAAGCATCTGACAGTTTTTTAGCCAGGGCCCAGAATTCACTGCAATGGGAAGCTGCTGGTAATTTGCTATGTGTTATTTTTATTCTCTGATTCAGTATCTGAAAATATTATGTGTCACTGTGTGTTTGGAGGTGCCCCATCTTTGAAACAATACAAAGCTGTGGTCCAGATGCCCTTTAGCTGGTTTGAAAGGATGCCTGTTGGCTATGCTAGGCTGGCCAGTTTCCCATTTCAGTAATTGCTTTTGGGGTGCCTGGGATGTGCCCTGCTGCTTCACTGGGATGCAGTGTTTTTCTTTTGTTTCCTGCCCTATATAGTCCTTAGTCATGCTCCCGTGTCATGTTGGTGTGTGAACTATTGTGCAGCACAGCCTGATTCCTCACACTTAAAACCCATTATTTTCAAGTAGAGAAGAACATTTAGAATTGAATTAAAAGCCTGACCTTGAGATCTCTGAAGGAAGGAAGGAAAAGGATCTCTTTTGAAAGATCTTTGACGTGTGCTGCTCTGTCTGTCCTTTTAGATCTAAGTATCCCTGGCCACCTCTGCAAAGCCTTAAAAGCCTTCTCAAGTGGCCTGCTTCAAGGGAAGAGCCCCTGTCTGTGCTCTTTCCATTGCTGTAGACTTTCTGCCTGTCTTGCCTCAATATAGGCATGGCTGTTGATCCTGGAGCACGTTAAAGCAGCTAGGAATAGGATGAGCACTGTTTTGAAGCTTTCAATGTCCTACGTCAGTATCTGGAAAGATTGACAGGCAGGTACCATCCCTCCTGCTCTCCTTGTTATTTCACTGTTGTTTCACCTTATTGTCTTCTTGATCAATGTACATGATAGTCTAATCTGTTCTCCAGTGCCTGCGTCTGGCACAGCTTTCTCCTGTCAATTCCTGAGTAGGGGATGGGACCATAAAATAAACCCAAAGGACTGGGTGAGTTCAATGGCATGTCCTAGCAGAAGAGGGCTGGAGGACATCACTAGTAGTCCCCACCATGTTGCAGTGTTACTGCCCCAAGATGTACCCACAATGAAAATGAGTAATCAGATAATACTCGGGGAGTATTTTTTATATATATATATATACACACACACACATACACACACACATATTTTTATATATATCATATTTCCTCTTTATAGCTTGTCCTTTGAAATCTGGAGGTAAGATGTTGGAATATTTCTTCAGGCTACAATCTCTTTCAAGTTACATTCTCCCTTTTTATTAATGCTTTGAAGTCATAGGTGTGAATTATAGTGAGGCAGCAATTACAGGCTTGTGCTTTGTTACGGCGCAGCTATGTCTGCAGTGATGGTGCTCCTGACATCCAGCAGCACTGGCATGTAAGAAGAATAGTCTGAACCAGAAAAGACAGTGGCTGTGTACTTTATATATTTTGTGCAGATCTGGAGAATCATGTGATCTCTCAGGAACAGTGATCATTTTAGCTTGCTGCTCAACCAGCTAATTTTTTGAAGTGAATCAGAGGCAGATCAGGTTTTAATGCACATACTCAGCCAGTTTTCTCTCCACAAGCTGTCACCAAAAGGTCTTAAAGCCTCTGCCTCACTTCAAGGGCTAACACACCTGGTACCTAATCGTGCATCAATATGATAAACTCTACATGTGATAGCGGAGAGTATGAACTTACTGAGTGCTTCAGCTGAAAAAGATAACTGACCTAGAGTATTTCTAATCTCACTCAAAAAGTGTTCCTTTCAGATTTTTTCTGTCCTTGGTGCTTCCATCACCCTTTTAATGTTTCCTTTTCTGTTGTCTTTGACTGTTCATTTAAATATTGGGGGGGGGG
>VZTM01006662.1:0-14253 GCA_013400555.1 Jacana jacana | reverse complement strand
TTTGGGGGGGGGGGGGGGAATTAATCATTACTGTATTATTATGTTGTCTTTGATTTATTTTCTCCATGCTAGAAACCATGCTGCACATAAGCAGTCACAGAAATTGCATAAACAGGGATATATTTTAAAAACTTAAGTTAAAAAAATACAATTATATTCCACACCCATAAGTTGTGTTATGCACAGATTTTTTATTTATTAGTAATTTTTTAACACTTCAAGTACAAAAATGGAGTCCATAAAGTTCACATGAAGATAACTTACATCCCATCCTAAATGTGCAGATTACCTGGAGGGTGTGTTGATGGACTGTTCCTCAGAACATCACGTTTATATATATCATGGAACTGCTTTTCATTTCAAAGCAAAACATGTATTTATTTGGGGGGGGGAGTTCTGTTAGAAGATTTTTAGGCTTTTGTTAAGCAAAAAAAACCCAGGAAACTACTGAAAGTAAGGTGTTGTGCAGTAGTTCAGCTCTGTTCTTGCAGAGTGAAAGTTTTTTAAAGCTATTTTTTGTGCGATCATGTAATTAAATTGATCTAGCAAAATCTACCTAGAGCTTTAGATGGCACATTTGGAGAAAATTCAAAAGTAAATGTAGGATGGAGCTTAAGCCAAATTCATTGTTGTATATTTGTTGTGCTTTTTTTTTACTTGTTTTGGTTTTCTTTTTCCTACTAGTTATACCAGCTCCTATTAATTTTCATAATTGTATGGGTGTTCTGGGTTTTTTTTTTTATCATTACACCTATGTTTACAGCAACCCTTAAGACCAGCAGAACATTAAGACCCTCTTCTAGTCCTGTTCAGATGGTACTAGATCAGACCTTTCACTATAGCTGTTCTCTTACAGTGGAAGCTGCTGAATTTCTCATGTGCACTTTGTTGCAGCTGCTGCTGAGATCTGATAGGAGGGGCTGGCTCTGAAGGTGGGCTGTGGCTCTGGTTTTAGCACACTGAATCTGGCTAGTGCTTTCTCTGAGAAGTCACAGAAATGAAGAGGAAAAGATTGAGAGTGACTGAAGCCCCCTGAGATGTGCAGCTTGTCCCCATGAATTGAAGGAAGAACTGGTACAAGAAATAGTTCCCACTGGATCCTACATGTTGTCCAGAAATATGTCTCTGAAATATACCTGGAGGTGGGAGGGCTAGGTAGATGGGGGCAAGTGGGTCAGTAAGGATGTTTGCCAGGACATTGTGAAGGCTGTGAGAGATGGCTGGGCCCTCTGTCCTGCCTGCTCCCTAGCTTGGCCAGACTGCCCTGGCGCCTGTGGCTGGGCCTTGGTCTCACCGTCAGGGCTTGTGTCCCACTCAGCAGCATCCGGCAGCTCTTCAGGGCTTTTCAGGAGCTGAATATTCCTGCTGTTTGGCAAGGAGGAAAAATAGGCAGCTTGAGGGAATTAAAAATAACAGCAAGAAAAACCTGTTCAGTAATCAGCTGAGTGCTGAGGGAGGGGTGAGGAGGAGGATGATCAAATGGAGTGTAGCCAATTATATATGTATATTTGCCCCTTAGCAGAGCATTTGGGTATGGGGATTGATGATACCAAATCCTGAATGTGTGACCAAGCAAACACTTCTTACAAGAGAAGAAAGAATACAATTAAAGAAAGAATAAAGTTTCACCATTTACTTGCTATACCTACTTAAAAATGGTTATGATCAGATTTTACTGGCTTTTTCACTACTAGAAAAATTGGGGAAAAAGCGTCTCAGCCATCAAGTAGCCTGTTTACAGGCGTTTGGCACAGTGGCTTCTCACCTCTTTCTCCTTGCTGCTTTTTTCTCTCTCAGAGTGTGACACAGCACTTCAGCTCTTCCACATACTTCAAAAAGTAATACCCATCATGAACAGGTATTTCAATTTAGCATCCCCAGCTAAGAGGACAGACTATATATTTCAGAGCATGTGTTCTCCTTTTCCAAGGCACATGCACAGAGAATTGTCCCTTTGGCTTTTCCTGGCCCAAACCCATTATTATGAACCACCCAAACGTGTGTTTGCTGTACATCCGTAGCACACGGAAGACCAGAAACACTTAACTTACACCCCCCAAAATGCACCTCAGCTCATTCTTGAGAAGCAATAAACAGGTCCCCAGGTCAATTTCTGATGTTTTTCTCAGATGGATGATTATTTGTGTTTGAGTTAATTCTTTAATTTAGACTATTGAGGACAGATTAGGAATAGCTGCAGGTAGCTATGTGGTCAGTTCCAGAAAACCACTTTTTTGCTTTCAATACTTAAAAAGTGAACTAATATCTTTTAGTTGTGCACCACACTGTGCATCTTGACTTCAAATTGTTGCCTGTTTGTTTCTTTCTCCAGTAGTAGCTGAGGTATTGTAATGGTAGCAGCCCAAGAAGCTGTGTGGGACAGTGAGGGGAAAAAACTCAAAAACAATGCTTGAACTTTACCTTTCTCTTTATAGAAAGACCAGCATGAGCAGGATTTTTATTGTGAAAGTAGAATGTTAGGTAATATGGTGAACTGGAACATAACCTGTACTAGACATACAGGGATGAGGTAATTACTGTATTTATACCTTGTGTTTTCCCCATCTAAGGGAAAGTTCAGTTATTTGTAAAAAGCATTTTGAGATCTCAAAGTGAAAGGTGCAGGGGGGTATTATTTGTGTTGTGGCACTCGCTGGAAAAAATTGAATGCAAGAACAAATGGAATGAGAGGAAATGTGAAAACAATGGGAAGAGAAAAAACTGCTTTTAGCCTTACAGACTAGTCATTGATTCGTGAAAGCAGAAGGATAATTCCTCATTGTAAGGCTTTCAGACAACAGTTAGAATATTCACTTCCAGTTGAAGACTAGAAAAATCTTAATGAACTGACGGAAGACAAAGAAAAGTCACTAAAAAAAAGAGTTGGGGGGCTGATGGAATACCTGATAGGTGAAGAGGAAAAAAATACAGCTTAATGAATTTGTGGAATGGAGCATGAGCAAGGAAGTGACACAGCTGCCGGAGTTGGAAAAGATTATTTAAAAAAAAAAAAGGAATTGCTTTTATAACTCATGTTCAGAAAGAGGAATTCTGGGATGAAAATAGAAATGGTGGGTTTTTTCCCTGAAAAGATTTTTTTCTGGAAAATAATTTTCTCTGAGGAATGGTCTCCCAGAGAAAATGGAGGAAGTTGTTATTTTTAAGAATGCTAAACAATGCATTAGAATATGCTATACAGACATGATGGTTTACAGTATCTTTCAGGCCTTCAGGTTTCATGTGGTGTGATTGCCTGAGTACTGTGTGTAACCGTGGTGTTTGAATGTTGCTAGTTTGAGTTTGCTAAATGAGTTTAACATTTTTATGCATCTGTAGTCTGCAAATAAAAATAAACCAACCACAGCTTTAAAGAAGTGATTCTTTTCCTAGGCTTAATATTTATTAAAGACTTTTATAAAACTAATGCTATATTCAGGCTTAAAAACCTAGATGCTTCTTGCTGAAAGAAATCATACATGAATCTTGTATGAAACAATTATGTTAAAAGTATAGCAGTATTTTGCATTTGTGCGAAAAGCTTAGAGGAATTTGAAAGCAAGTTATACATCTAACTGGTAGAATTATGCCCATTTCAGAAAAGAATAAATAGGGAGGGACTTACTCAAGGTCAGATGGGCTCTATGAAAAAAATGGAAGCTTTCTGCTTAACCAAAGCCTTCTAGATAAATTAATGAAAGTATTGTTTTTTTTTCTCCTAATGGAAGCTGCATTAGTGCTGCGTGAACTGCGTAAACTTTAATCTTTATTCCTTAGATAAATTCTAGACAGGTAAAAAAAAAAATAGCTTGAAGCAAAGCAAAGTACCAGTGCTTGCTAGAAACAGCTCCAGCATTATTTTGCTACAGAGTTCAGTTTCATATGATGCAACTCTTTGTAAATATTAACTCATTAAATACTGTGGCTACTCCTTTTTGGAACAGCGGTGAGTTTACTGTGCATTAAGTTTTTCAGTTTATGTGTATAGGCACATCTCTTGCGTACTACATTTGGCAGTCCTCCAGTACGTCCCCCTGTGTCCTGCCAAGACTAACCAGTCTGTTTGCTTCTGTTGCTCCAGGGCCATGATAGCTGGATAACCTTCTCTATTTTAAATGCAAAGGGACAACTCATCTCAGTCTGTTTGCATCTGGGTGCTCCAGTAGTAAATACAAAGGTGGTGGTAGAGCTCTGCCGTGTCTCTTTCATGTTTCCATCCAGTGGTCTTGCTTTGCCTTGCCCACAGTGGTGGAGTAGGGGGTGAAGTAATTGTGACAAGTACTTTTCCTGACTGTGTTACTAAAGGATATGAAGCTGGGACACAACTATAGGATTGTACAATAGTGATTCTTAAAGCAGAAGGTCAAAGCTTACTTATAAGGCCCAAAGGGTATTGTGAAGAACTGGTAAGAATAGCTGAGGAGTGGCAATTCTGTGAATGGTACTTTCACTGCTGGTCACTTATTGTTTAACTGTTTCTGGTATCTTTATGCATATATTTATTATTATGACACAATATTTAAGCTTCGCTTTTGCTGTGCACTGGATAGTATCATATTTAGCTGATGTGAATTACTAATTATTTTGAAGTTCTGATAACCTTCTTCCTACATATGCACAAAATGGTTTGTATCCATGCATAGATTAGTTCAGAATTAGTCTTGTGTATGAATTTTAATATTACTTTGTTGTTCCTGTGTAATCCTTTTATTGTCCCCTTTGTGGTCTCATTCATTGTCTTCCAGTGTGACCCCACTCCCACCCCTGTTTCCCATGTGTTTTCCCATTTGTTCTCTGGTGTTTCCTGTTTTGGTCTGACCAAGGGCATTTCTGAGGTGCAGAGTGTTGTTTCACCCAGACAGCCTTGGAACAGCGTGGAAGAAGTTTATAGCTAGCTAAAGAGAGAGAGGTGGCAGTGGATTAAATCTTATCTTAAATTTGAGGTTACTTCAGCCTGGTTCCTACTCTGCATTTCACAGTGCGCTGGGATCCAACAGTAGAAGGAGGGAAGTGACAAAGCCACCTGCAATGCTGAGCTCTGAAGGTGCTGATTATGTCACAGTGCTGATTTGTACTGGGGTGAGAGCCAACTGGCTGTGTGGCTGTGGCTTTAGATTGCTTTCTAATAAATAACAGTATGGCTCAGCTTGGAATGAACAGGAAGTGCCATGCAGATGAACTCGCTCTAGAACATGATTCAGAAGATTAGTGATTGGCACAGATGCATTTATTTAATTGCCTCCACATTTGGCATCCCTGCACAGGCAAAATGTTCTAATAACAGCTCTCTTCTGTATACCTTGGATCCACAGGAAAAGAGCTAGTGTTGTGATGAGTAACATGAAGAAGACAGAGGTGAATAGTATTTTTAGCCTAGCAATCAGTTTTTCCATAGATTGATATAGGCTGGCTTTAGTCATGTTTCTTAGTGTTTGCAACTGCTTCTTCCACACCTGATCAGTGACAGGGTCCTTATCTTTTAAGGGTTGAACTTGCCTCTCTAAAATATCTTTATTTTTCTTTCTGCCTCATGTAAATTCTGAAGTCATTGGCCAGGAGACGTATCTTGCCTTTGAACAAGCCTTCACAGGGAAATGATTGTTTCAAGATCTTTCTTTAATGGGATGAGTATATAATACCAGACTCTTCTCATGTATTTCTGAACATTAAGAACATGATTTATTTGGGCAAATCCAGGTCCTGGTCTAGTTAAGTAACTGCACAGACAGATGATTGTGATTTTAGTAGTGCTCGAGAGTGACAAAGCTTTACCCACACAGCCCTAAATGCAGCGTAGGGTCACAAGTAGCAATATGGCATTTTGTACCCAATCAAGGAGCTTATGTTCAGTGTCTCTTGTTGCTGGTTTGGGCTCTGTTTTTTCCCCATTGACCATTTGGCATCCCTGCACAGGCAAAATGTTAATATAACTGGTGGCAAAGAAACATTCAATGTCCATTATTCTAATTGTTGTCCCATTTCTGTATAAAATGATTTCTGAGTCACATCCAAAACCATATAGTCTCATTCCATTGCCATGACAACAGCAAGACATGCCAATGTTAGCAATGTCTGTTGGGAAAAAAATGTCAGTAAAAGCAAAGCACAGTTAATTGAGGTATTTCATATATAAATCCGATTCTCTGTAATGATCCAAAATTATCTTGCATTGTGGAGAAGTAGCTAAGAACAAGCCCTAGATTAATAGCACAGTCTAATACTGAGTGTTGGGTCGTGTCCTAGGCGCTGCATTCCAAAAAAAGAACTTACAAAAATAGTGGGAGTGGAATTGGTCATAGTGCTGGCATAATCAGAAGAGGATAAAGAGTTAAATGGGGTTACTAAAAATAGCGGATAATTACTACTAGTTTTAGAAAAAGTAAGACTTGATGTTAAATGTGCATTGTTCTTTTATTATCATACCGTTCTCACCGCTGCCTAAGATTTAAAGTATTTTTGATGGGATTACATAAACAGTACACTTAACACTAGCAAATAATGCAGCAATTTCTATAAAATAATAGGAAATAATTGTTGTAAAACAGGTATTGTAGAGCTGAATGCTAGAAGAAATCTGCCTTAGTTCAAGTGAGGAATGAAAGCCAAGAGGTGGGACTTGAGACATCTGTAGTCATCAGGAGGGATTATTTCCACTTTAAAAAAGGGCTGGGAGCACAGAGCTCATGGAGGTAGTACCTACAGGCTTCTCTCCCTTGAAACCTGCATGATTGTATGGGCTTTTTTCTGGCTTCCCTCTCTGCTTGGAACCTAAGATGGAGACGAGACTCTCTTGGAAATAGAAATGGAGCATGAATATCATTCAGTCAGAGCAATACCTGCTGAACTCTAGAGATCTGTATGTTTTGAAGACTTCTACTTATACTTTCATCCTCTGCCCCTCCTTCACTGTATGATGCTACCCGCTAAGGAGCTGTGATTCAGGTTTTCCTGACCAATGACTGAGGTTCTTCCATAAAACTTTCCTTCCTCAAGGTTGGCTTTTTTTTGGTTTAATTTGTGTGTTGGGTTTTTATGGGGTTTTGGTTTTGTTGTTGTTGGGCTTTATTTATTTATTTATTTGTTTGTTTATTTATTTATTTATTTTTGTAGTAGTAGTTATTTTCAGCCTGTTAATACTTAGCTGCAGGTGGCTGGAGGGCTAATCTTTATTCTGATATAACCTCAGGGTGCCCAAAAGAGTTTCAGAAGGCTCTGCAGTTCCCAAAGGGTGGAAGTGCTGTGTTTTCATTTAATGATAGTTTGACTCTCAGATGAGGTGGCTGGTTTCTAGTGACAGCCATAGGCAACGTCTGAGCAAATGTAGATCTTGCTCCCCTTATTTATAGCCTTACTTTTAGACCTACTGGTACCACTGTAGACAAGGATGTTGTTGACTTCATTTGTGTTCTCGGGAATTTTTACAATACTTGCCTGCTTAGTAGGAGGAGATGGAATAGGCCTCCTCATCCTGCATCACTTGCCACCCGGAGTTTTCTTTGAGTTAGGGAGATCCTGAGTGACAGCTTGGCTCTCAGTGCAGACAGTAGCCCCCAAGTGAGTGGGGGCTCCAGCTCTAAAAGATCCCACCTGGACTCACAGAGAAACTGGAGTCACTGGACTCATCAAAGATTGCTGTTAATATCAAATATTAACAATTGATATCTAATAAACAAGCTTCATGTAAGAATTCAAAAAGATAAATTGTAGTGGCCCTTTTCGGGATGTTGGCAGCTCTGGGCTGAAAATGTTATGAAGATTGGGAATGCCAAACTGGATTTTCCTTTTTTTTGTGGGTGTCTGTCCTTCTTACCCCAGCCTTTAGTTGGCAGCGTGCTGTTTTGCCACAGTCATGATTGGAAGGCATCTGGGAGAATTAGCTACTTCGATTACAACTGTCTGTACTGTAGTAATCATTTAAGTTTAAAAAGATAGATATTTGAAAATGATAGGAATATTTTTAATTTAGAACACTACTATTAGAAGAAGTGAGGAAGAAAATTAATGTTTTTGACACCTCTGGTGCCAGTCTGGAGAGAGGCTTCGTAACGACTCCAGTGTAACGTAGATTCTGAAATGAATGAGCCTGTGTGGAAACAGATACATCTGCATAGAGCCAAACTGCAAGAGGAGAGTCCTAGACTCTGGGTATTGCAAGGTGATTGATGGGCTGTGTCAAGGCTTGATAAACAAAACAAGAAAACCTTGCAACTTTATGAACTTAATATCCACGTGTACATAACTTAAAAACGTTAAACATTTGCAAACCTAAGAATTTCCTTGAGAATTGTACAAAACTTGGTTTCTGGTGGAGCCCGCAAGCCATAAAAACCTGCAGTTAATGATAAGGTTTGTCTTCATGCTGCAGTTGACTTAAGTATGTGGGTGTGGGGCATGTTGAGGAGTACGTAGTGTCTCTTAATTCTGCTTTCTGTTCTGTGCTATGGCAGATCTGGAGTTTTCTGAATTTAATGTATTTTTATGCATCTGTTGAAACTTTAATTTTTTACACAGACACTTGAAAATGTTTTTATAATTCACTGTATTTTCAGTGGTGCTTGATCTGTGCTTTTTAGCTTGGGTGGGTCAAAGGCTATTTTCAAAGCAAGGCATTTGGATTTTATTCTGCTGCAAAAAACTATGAACCCATGAGTAGCCTTTTAGGGAGACAGAAGGAAGAGCTGTGAATAGTTGAGATCTGCCTCCAAAGCTGCCACTGTAATTTCATCTAGTTTGTGTTGGAGTCTGTGAAGTGCAAGTCCCCTCTGGGGAGCTGAGCTCCACCCTTAGTAAGTCCCCTAACCACTTTATACCTCCGAGTAAAAAATTAAGGGCTTTGGGCTGAGAAGGGACTGACACTGAGGAGAGATGCAGTAAAGATGGGTTGTAGGGTGAGGACATAAGGGTATGAACCATTGGTCCATTGGTACCGTGGGTCTGAGGAGAGCCATCAGCCTGGGGAAGAAGAGGCAAGAGCGAGGACATAGCAGCATGTCCCCAAATACCCTTTGGCCTTCAGTGATCTACGACTCAGGGCATTTTTCAGCCAGAGCTACCTTATGCTACTGTGTCTAAATGTATGCAGTTGCTCCTCCAACAGAAGTTGGTCTTGGTTTCTTTTTTTTTTCTTTTTGGTCAGTTTTCCCTTTTATTTAATAGACGTCATTAAAAATGTATACTAATTCAGTCATGACATCCCAACCACTGTATGGACCATAACCAGTCAAGTGGGTGAACTGAAATGTCTTTTTGTTTCTTGCCAGTGTGACCTCACTGAGCCTACCTGGCACATTGCTGCCGCCATCCTAGCCTCTAATTGTCTTTACTTTTCCTATTTTAGACCCAGAACTTCAATCCCCAGTGACACTTGTATTTCTTACCCTGTTAATTTTAACCCAAAGCTCTCTTTTTCAACATGCTTCTGCTCATCCACCACTATGACCTGTTCTGCCTTTTCTGCACTTTCTGTCCCTGCGTACAGCATCCATTTCTCTTCCTGTTCACTGACTTGCCAATACATCTATTCAATCAGTATCGTCATCTAAATTACTTATTTTATTCAGTATCGTCATCTAAATAACTTATTTTATTCCCCGAACCTGTGGGGTTTTCTAGACTGCTTCTATGCAAAACCAGCTGTCTGCCATTTCTTGCACTTTAAAGGAAACTATTAAATAACAACTGTTTTTGATTAGTGTTTGGATTCCCCCTGCCCCCAGCCTACGCCCCTTTTGCCCCTGGAAAAGCCTTCCCTGCTGTACAAGCTGCCTCTGCTCCAGCGGTGCCGTGGTTCGGGCCCCTCATCTGCCCAAGGACGCTGGGTTTCCCCCATGGCTTTTGCCACAGCGTCCCTCGTGGCCCTGCTAGGAGCCCGCTGGCCTCTCCCCGCTCCCACGCACACCTGCGCCGCAGCCGCTTGGGCCGGGGGAGCCGGTGGGTTCCCCCTCCCTGCCCACAGGCCCCATGCCCCGGAGGTCGCTTTGCAGCTTGTCCAGTCGGGGCGAGGCGACCCTGCGGCCCCGGGCGAGCTCCTTCCCCCGCGGAGGAGCAGGCTGCCGGCTGTTGCGCGGTCCGAGTCCCAGTGCGCTCCCGCAGCCTTTCCCGGTCCCGGCGGCGTCTTCCGCGCTCGGCTTTCNGGGCTCCGGTGCGGGGAGGGGTGGGAGGCCTGGGCGAGCCTGGGGCGGGCGGGGGAGCGGGGGACTCTCCTTGGCGAGCTCCCCACCGAAACAAACCGACGCTCGGGGGGTAGCAGCTGCAGCTCCGATGCACCCTGTCACGGCCTCCCCCACCCCCCCCGTCATGCGGGGGCGGCTGTACCCCCTGTGCCGCCGAGGGGTGGCTCGGGGGGCGCAGAGAGGCGAGGCCGCAGCTCTAGACACGGGCGTCTGGGAAAGGGGGAAGGGGCAGGCGGGGATGCAGAAGAGGGAAGGCAGGTGGAGCTGGTCAGATGGCAGTGCCCCGTTGCTGGGGGTGATCGACAGGCGTCCAGCAGTTCTTCCTTTGTAGGGAAGGGCGGAGGGGGCTTTTTGTGCCTTTTCAAAGCAGTATAAACTATGCAAAACCTGCGTTGTGCTTCAGCTGAGATCATTGGAGCCTGTGCTTTTCCCCTTGAGCCACGTGAATGCAGTTGTAGCATGGCTGTACCTATGTTAAATGTATCTCTGGCCATGTGCATCCTAGGTGGGTCTGACTGGTGTCACAAAATTCCATCTGAAATTTGTCATGTTGGCCTTTATCAACCACATATGACTGTAGGTGTTCTATGTATCTGCAGACCTGTCATCTGAATCGCATCATCTCCCAGTGGCTTATTTCCTGCTTATTTGCAGTTTTGAAAAATTATATGCTTTCACTTAGAGCATATACACAATAAAATACACTTATTTTGTATTCCAAAGTGATGTCCTAGCAGGTGGTAGGTGGTGTTTGTTTTGTTATATTTTCTGTGTACAGTTAATTTCTTTTAGAAGTTACTGTATGCAAACCCATTTTCACATTTTTTAGGGATATTTGTTATGCTGTCTCTCTTTCACAGTGTGTGTAGGAGAGGCTTATGTGCACCTGGTAAAATATCTTCATCTTCTGGTGGTTTAGACCTGTTTTTCATGTCACGTATCTAAGCTGTTGCTTCATGGACTGCTTAATTTGCTATAGCTGGGACCATGTGTTCTGTATACATGCATGCATGTTACATATGTGTATATTTGTGTATATATATGTGTACATATCGTGTCATGAACTTGATCAGATTTGCGTTTTAGCAGAGTGTTGAATGTGGCTACTTCATAACAAAACCTCAAAGCTATAAATTTACACATTCTGAATTTAATGCTCCTTGTTTGAGGTCCCATATAAACCACGTCATCTCCGTTGCATGGGGATGTGGGACTGCGGAGGACTTGGATCTCAGGATTGAGTCTCACGTAATTATGGGAAAAAATATAATAGACATTTAATCTGGAAAGGTAGTTTGTATACCTGGTCAGTGTGCTATTACTTCCCAATATTCTAATAGAAATCTATTAATTTTGAATGGAATTTTGAATGGAATATTAAAAGCTGCACAGTATTAGTATGCTACAGGACAGAAAAAGGCTAGTCTCCTGTATCCTTGCACTTAAAAAGAATTTGTTAGGTGGCTCTATACATAAATAGTTATCTCTCAGAATGAAACACATTAGGGCTCCAAGTATAAACAAACTTGTGTATGTTTGAGGCATTCCTCTCAGAACCTACAGTCTTATTTAAATGTATTATGTTTTGTTCATTGTCTTAAGGGTAACATGGTTTTGTGGCTGGGAGTATATATATAAGTTGAAGGGTACATGGGGTTGTTGATGTTGACTTTTTTCTGCAAGCTGTGTAAAACCAGTATTGTTACTGTTAATAAGAATAATAGAGATATAAAGTCTTTGACTTATTTTTGCTGAAAGACTGGCATAGTAAGAATATAACACAGCAATTTTTTTATTCCATTTAATCCTTGAACGGAAAGATAGTTAGTGAAAGCTTTTTCTTCTGTTATCTCAGAAGTGAATTAAAATTCTATAAGTTGATTTGGAAAGGGTTTAAGGGGCATAACTAAAAATTTTAGTTGTTTTTTATATTTAATTTGCCAATGTCAGAGTGCTGTAGTCTTCCTTTTTGGAAGATGCCAGTGCAGGAGTACTCTTCATGTTGTAAAGTGTCAGTGATGACTGGAGTGGGACCATTTTACAGATGGGAAAAGCTACATATGAACTTAGTCTTTGTATTTTGGTAGTAAAATTAAAAGTATATACAATTAAATACTTTTGTTTGTAACTCATTCTTAGTATTACAATCTTTCTTTCCATACTGGGTAGATAAGCACTTTAATTCCCATTTCAGAAATAAATAATGGAGACAAAAATTCTATCTATCTTGCACAGTATGTTTTAGTTAAATATAGGGTGCATTTGTCTATAGCTGATTTGACTTCCTGATGTCAAAGTCATCTTGGTGAATTGTGACTGTTGTGTTGGTTATGGTTCTTTCTCTCGTGATTGGTTCTCAGAAGTACTCAAACTCTGAAACTGCTGGCAGGTTTCCTTTCTTTCTATCTCCCTGTAGTGATTGACAGTCATATGGAATGGTGAAAACTAGTAGGTATTTTTTCTTCAAAACCCTCTAAACTAGCTCTCAAAACGAACCTCTAGGCTTCTTCCTAGGGCTGCTGAAGTAACTTTCAGCATGTTGCAGCTGTTTAGTGTGTATCATAGTAACTTTTGTAGTAACCCATGTAACTTCTGAAGATGAAAAAATACCACCCCAAAACTAAAACAGCTGGAACCCAGTGGCTATGGAATTTGCCAGTCAACAGCAAGGGTTAATGTGGCCTGGGAACTGGCCAGGTATATTCTCTGGCCTTGACTGCCTGTTGTTATGGACCTGATGTCATCAAGCTAGTTGGGAGTATGTTCAGGTGGCTCAATCATTTTCTCTGCTGGAAATCGGAATTAATTTACTGCTTAAGGAAAAGCCTGCCGTTTGAGTCCTCCTTACTAGTAATGTGGGGTTTTTTTTTTGCTGTCAGCACTGCATAATACAGAATTTTCATCCTCAGAGGTTTCCTTTAAAAACGCATGAATTTATACAACCAAAGTTTCTTGTTCAGTTAGTTATACTGGAAGTACTCTGAGTCAAGAAATGGAAATGTTAACACAAAGTATATAGCTCTGCTTATTTGGTGTTTAAGTTGCAGTCTAGCCCTTGAGTACTATTTTTTTTCTCCCCCTCTCTGAAAAGAGAAAATGCATATTAGAGCAAAAATGGGCTCAATGTATTTTAAAGTAAAATTGCCTACACCTTATTCACTGTGTTCCAGAGAGAGAAGTGGTTCAACAGTGTGCTAAGAGGACCATCAAATATTTAGGTTGTTAGTGACCCCTGGAAGTCATACAGCCATAGAATGGTTTGAGTTGGAAGGGACCTTTAAAGATCATCTAGTCCTAACCCCCAGCTATGGACAGGGACATCTTTCACTAGATCAGGTTGTTCACAGCCCTGTCTAACCTGATGTCAAATACTTCCAGTGAAGGGCCATTTACTGCCTTTCTAGGCAACCTGTTCCAGTGTCTCACCACCCTCATTATAGAAAATTTCTTCTTAATATCCAATCTAAACCTATGTTTCTTCAGTTTAAAACCATTGTCCCTTGTCCTGTCACTAGAGGCCTGGATAAAAATATACTCTTAATCTTTCTTATCTGCTTTTTTAATATATATATATTTATAGAATGGTTGTAGTCTACCTCTCTTCTTATATCAGAGCTAACTTGAAAGTTAAATGAGATTGCTGACCTGGTTGAACTTTGAATGTCTATACATGGCCAGATTTTGTAGTCTCCCATCACTGACTTTGTCAATTTCAAATTGTGATTACTAGTAAATACATCGTAATATTTTTTTTCTATTTTTCACAAGAAAGTGCGTGGTTGTGTGTCTTGTGGTGGTTACAGATGATACCACTACATGGTTAGTAGAGGTACAAGAGATGGTACCTCTGGGAACGAGTGGTAGTAGTAAAACCTCATCAGGATTTTCAGCCCTTTCCCAATGTAAAGTCGGGCACCTTTGTTTCTTCAAATTTAGAACCTTATTTGATGCATGAGGATGTCTGCTTCTCAGCTCCTTTTTACTGACTGACTTTGATGATTGTATATATGGACTGTCTTCTACATTTTCTGCTTTGTTTCAGTATGCTTTTATGCATCTGAAGAAGTGATGGATTGAATGATTT
>VZTM01006661.1:0-71239 GCA_013400555.1 Jacana jacana | reverse complement strand
AAAAAAAAATAAATAATAACCTTAAATCTCATCATTTCAAGTGATGACAGATGGGTATGGCAGTTTAATTGCTTTGTTTTCAGGTCACTGCCTATTGTAATTCCGGTAAAGAGTCTGGGAGAAGGGTGACCATGTGCTGCTCTCTGGCTGCTGCCCCCTGGATCAACTCAACTTCTCAGGAGTAGGGAGAGATTCCTCCTCTTTCCAAAGAAAATTGAAGATGTGCAGCCAGAGGCCTCCAACTGCAAGAGGAGGCCAATGGAGAGCCATGCACAGAGTGACCAAGAAGTCAAAAGGCACCTTCTTCCTAGAGAAGGCTTTCCTGGAGACCTCAGAGACCTGTGCATGGTTCCTGTATGGCTGCTTGATCAAAAAAAAGCCAAAAGCAACGTCTCTATCCTGCCAGGATACAAGTGAGAAGAGGAAGAGTTGCTTTCAGGACAAGTTTTTCACCAATCTCACCCAGCAATCCTGAGTTTTCTCTCTGGAAAGAATTGCCATGTTCCAGCTTACTATTTTTGGATTTTATTGAAATATACCTCTGGAGATTGGAAACCTTCAGTGTCTTTTGGCGTGCTTAGTTTTTACAGAACTGCTCACTTTTAGCGGTGGAGCAATTCCAACCCAAGGCACTGGCTTGACTGGGGATCCCATCACACAAGGCTCTTTCATGTCTTTGAGGTCATGACTCACCATTTTTAAAGCATAAGGTTGGCACAGCTGTGGCTGTACATTGGCTTTCATGCTATGGCACCACACATCCAAGACCTCAAAGTCACACCTTCTGAAGGCTGCAACAGGCAGAGCCGTGTGGACATCTCGCTGAGATAACAATCACTTCCACAGAGACAGGCTGCAATTTATTGCTCGTAAAGGCTGTGGTGTTTGGGTGTATTTCAGTTCTCCACACAGTTTATCCAACCAGATTTCAGAAGTAGATGCAATCTCCTTCTGCTCACACTCCATCTAAATCTGTCTGGCATCATTTGGAAGATACAGGGCTGTATTAGCACTGGTTGAAACTTAAACTAGCATTTCCTGTCTCTCTAAGGCAGGGATGTCTATTTGGGATAGAGAAATTTAGGAGCCAGCACTAGGATGACCACAGAAATGTGTCTTCCAACGTGTTCAAGTATGGAAAGTGTGAAATCCTGTCAATGTATACTACATGTACGTGTATATGCACTTGACAGAGAAACCACATCTAACAACATTTTCCAACATTTTCAACATTTTTATTTCTGCATTTCAACATGGAACTTTGTTGTTCGTTATATATTTCAGCTCTTGATCTTGTATTGGACTTAAGGCACTTTGTTTTAGAAGAATTTGGATAGACTGTAGAAAGTCCAGGGAACATTTAGAAATGATAAATTATCAACAATGCACAAAGTATAATGCACAACAGCAGGCTGAATTAAGGAGGGTTAACCCATGGAGAACGGGAAGAGTCTGCAGCAGTCCAGGAAGCTGGGAATAGCTGCTGGACTGAGAACAAACCTGCAGAACCTCAGTGGGGAGCATGAGACCAGAGAGGGAGATTTTTTTATTTTAGAATGTTTTGAAACAGACTCTCCATACCATCAAAATCCTGATGATGCAAATCCTAAAGTCTCGTGTGTCTCTTCCCAGGTTCTTTCGGGGTCTCCCTCACATATTCCTTCCCCCTGCAATGGCAGTTACTAATTAAGCCATTCAAATTCAAGTCACACTCTTGCTCACATAATGTAAAAAAAAAAAATTGTTCAGAAGTCAGTAAGTTTAGCACCTGTAGCTTTGCTAGGGCTGGTTGGTTTGGTAAAGGTTGTAGGAACTGATTTGGGATACTTTGGGTTTTTTTCTGTGTAGCAGTTGTATCCATTGTTTTGCTAAATGCTTATTTATGGTACTTTTGATAAGATTGGCTTTGACCTAGTGGTGGTGTCATCAGTTCTGTGCATAGCACTCCCTCTTGTCATTTTGAAATGTGGAAAAGCAATTTAAAATAGAGCTTTGTAAAATGTATTATATCAACTGTTGAGATACGTGCATTGCATTTTATTTACTAGTTTATTTTATGTAATTTGTTATTTATGAATTATCAACTCCTATACACGCTACTTGAAAATCTTCAAAGAATTTCCCGTTTTTCAAAGGGCAGTGAAACAACATAAACAAGCATGGGGCTGGGCTCAGGGCTGGTTCCTGCACTACTGAGTCAACGGGCAGATGTGGTCCCAGTGATGGGCCCCTTCCAGCACCCGGTGCTGACTTGAGATGGTTCTGGTGAGACACAAACCTCTTTAACCTCATGAAAATGATGGTAGAACACGTAGGTCCTGCCAGGGCCATGGGGCAAGGAGAAGGTGGAAGGCAGAAGAAGGTCAGTGAGGCCCGGGGTCAGCCTCAGGTTTTGGTAAAGAGCTGTAGCAAGACAGAGAAACCACATCTAACAACATTATGCTCACATAATGTAGCAGCTCTACCCAAGTTTTCTCCCGGAGTAAGCCAACGGCATCTTCACCAGATGGTTTTGAGCAGAATTTCAGTGCAGCACTCAGATACAACTCGCTGTGATTAAAGACTGAGGCACCAGGCCCAGCCAAAAGCATTTTTAAATAACATTCCTCCAAACTGCACCGTCTGTTCATTCTTCTAAAGAACACTTAAGACTTCGTACTTTTAAACAAATGGATTGTCCAGGGCAACTCTGCAAAAGTAATTCAGGCTGAGCTGAAAATGTGCACCACAGACATGGCACAAGCGATCCAGCCTGAGAGACCGAGCTACAAATTTTCCTCCCTGACAATGTGAAGTGTCTTTTTTTTTCTTCTTCTCTTTCTTTTTTTTTTTTTACTTTTTTTTAATTTTTTTTTGCCTTTCTTTCTCTGTCTGGCCCAATTGCTTTGGACTTTTTGCTGGAAGCTCGCAGTACTGTACTCCTTTGCCTTTCCTAACCTCTGTTGTGTTCAAACCACAAGTGTGAATTTGCCAGGGGCCGGTTCCTCGGGGGTGTCAGGACAGAGGGGTTTTGCTGTATCCTCCTCTTGCTCTGACCTCTGTTCTTCTCAGACGTCCTTCCTTGCCTTTAAGGCAGGGATTTCTTTTTCAAAAGTTTACCTCCCTGAGATTTTTGTGAAGAATTCTGCCTGAAGCATTTGTAAAGGCCCTTGATATGGACAATTAATAATGTCATGTTTTCACAGCACCACACGTTGGTTCCAGAGGAAAAAATTAATAGTTTCACAAAGTGGACTAATTTTCTTTAAAAAAAAAACAAAAGTGTTGAAAATATTCAGAACTTAATTATCTCAAGAGCTGCAAGTGCCTTTTCACAGCTTTGTTACTTAGAAATAAATGTTAACATTGGATTTTGGGATAGAACAAGACAGAGTGTCTGTTTTTCTGTGTTCTGTATCACATTACAGAAGACGTCCTGCTAACGCTGAAGTCTATTTTTCCTATTCTCAAATCTCATTTTTTAAGTTTCTTCTCAAAACATTTAAATTGAATTGTGCTTCCCCACAGTGTACTTGCTCCCAGAGTCACATAACTCCATCTCAAGGATATTATATCACAGAAATCTGGTTATTATTGTAAAGTATTTAGTTTCCAGTTCTATTTGTAAATGTCTTTTAAAATGATATGTTGAATCATAGAGCCATCTTGTTATTTATTTTCATACAGGAAATGCATGATAAACACGCTTTGGTATTAATTTTAATAATTCTCTTTTTCCTGACTTTTCATTCCTATTTCATTTTTAAGAATATAAAACAGACCCAGCAATATCGTCCACAGTTTATTTTAAAAAGCTGGCTAAGTTTCTTCTTTTTTTTTTTTCCTATTTTTTCAAATAATGTTATTGTTTTGCCAACTTGCCAATTTGTCAGCAGTCTACAAATTAGCAGAGTCCTAAATCTACTATCAGATCATCTCGGCAAATGCTACCTTCTTATTGTGTGATAAATTAAATGTGATGATATACCTGACAGTCTCCATTTAACATTTGGTTTCTGCAGAAGCAGCCTCATTTTCCCTGCAGCTGTTAGGAGTGAAGAAGAAAACACGTGGCACATTAACCAAAGTCAACGGCAGCAGTGGAATAAAAAGGAACAAAAGCCATAAAAGGGAACAAAATTGATAGAATGAGTATTTAACACCATCTAACTTGCTCCCCTGTGTGAGAGAGCCATATATTTATGTTTTCTCCTAATTTTAAAGCAAGGTTTATTATCAATATCAAACTAAGTAAATAACACAGGATTGTATCCTCCTTCCAAATATTATCTTAGCACATGCAGCTGAAGAACGAAGGCTCTTTCACCCTTGTGATTTACTCAGATCACAATAGTTGTGCCTAATTTAATCTGTCTCTCATTGTCATCATCATCCTCACCACCTCTGGGGACACCTCTGCCCAGCCGCTATGACACACTCTCAGCTTCTTAAATTATGCGACACACGTGTTTAATACTGTTGCTGGAGAGGAGCTATTTTTTTCCTTTTTAATGGATCTTTCTTGGTCCAAGGCGGTTCCACACAGGAGGTTCCCGGTCTGTTCAGGTGTTGATGTCTACACCTCACAGAGGCTGGTGCTGACGCGTCTGCCGGTAGATGTGGTCTGAGTTTGCTTGGATAATGCTGCCCCATGCTGGTTTGTAGGGAAAATTCCTTCCTGACTCTGTCTTTCAGCAAAATCCAAAAAAGGGCAGGTGCTCTGCAGCTTTAACTCTCACCTTTGATTCCTTGAGGTGCTAACTGGCTTTTTTTTTCCATCATTTTTTTCCAAATGTCACACAAAATACCCCACTTTGCTCTTCCTGAAAACAAACCAGGGAGGAGGAAACCTGGCTTCCTAAAGGCACTGGAAGAGAAGGCTCATTCCTTGGCAATGATGACCAAGAGCGCCCCGGGCATCATCGCAGCGAGCTCATCAGAACGGGATTTCCAAATGGGAGCTCTGTGAGGTGGAAAGGCTGGAAGGCCATGAGAGACAGTGAGACCATTGGGAGTCCCACTTAGTTCAACTGACAAGGAAAAAAGTCCCTCCCTTCACAAAAACAACACCAAATCAACACTAAAAATATTTATAAACTTTTGTAGCGAGACTCCCTATGCTTTGGGTGGCTCTTTTATTAAGAATAAATATTGTATTCCTGTGTATTACTATAAAAGATAAATGAATATAGGTATAAATGGTGAAATACACACTGTTCTGTAATAGTAAATGCTTCTGGTAATATCTGTACCTGAACTCAGTAAAATTAACACTTGATATCAGAAGGGAGGGAGGAAAGGGGCAAAAAATCCAGGAGGAATGAGCTGTCAGCTAATCTGTGAATAAATATAATTCCCATGCTCTGCTTCTTCAAAGAATTTTAAAAAAAATAAATAATAAATAATAAGAAAAAAAAAGCAAACAAACCCCAACAAACAGCCATGATGGTACAACAGAAACAGGGAGGAAAGTCCTAATCAAACTGGAAATGCTGAGCCACCAGACGTTTGTGGCCAGCCATGAAGTGGAAACAGATGATCCATCCAAAACATTCTGTATTTTACCAGCAAAAAAAAATTAAATAAAAGATTGCAAGGACCAAAGGCAGAGTCAAAGGAAATCTAATCTACATGAGAAGAAAGTGCACGTTGGTTCAGATGCACCACCCTTAATTTTAGACAACCTTTGCTGCAGAATTTTATCCCTTCATTGTCTCAGCTGCTGGAATTTCCAGGTTCATGCACTAACTCAACACGGCTCCTTAATAGAGCAGAAACGTGACATGGTCAGCACTGGAGGTGACATGGTCCCAGTAGACCACTAAATGCTTCTGAATGTTTAACTGCTAAAGACCTCAGGTTTGGTGAGATTAAACACATGTGAAGATACCACATTTAAGAAGTACTTCTGAAGGTTTTAGAAGATTTTTAAAGATCAGGCACCCTACTTGCATCTTTATGAAAATTTCATTCACTGCCAACATTTTTGGTGGTTGGTTGGGTTGTTTGTTTGTTTTTCACAGGGTTTTACTTTTTTTCCTTGTCAGCTACAGGGTTTAAGGGCATAATATTAAGAAGCACTATAATAGCTATAGGCAGCAGAGAGGATTTCATTCCAGATCATCTCCTGGCCCCCGTGTCTCCATGGTCCCTCAGCTCATGAGGCGATAGAGGCAAACGGCACTGAGACTGCCCAATGGGCTCTTTAGAGGCCTTCATCCAGGGACTCCTCAGCAAAGGGTCAGGGTGTGAGCAGATCTTGTTGCAATATTTGTTTGGAGAGAAGATTCTTTTCCCCAACCTAAACACTTCTTACAAAGGTTGTCTTCCCTAATGAAGTGCAGATGTCCACCCCGCCCATCAGGACTGGGTGTTTTGCTTACCCCTGTAAGCGTATATCTCTTCATTTTCCTAGGGAAGAACAATAATCTTTTGTTCCCTTCTCTTCTTCCCTTCTTGTGGCAAGACTAATCCCCGTAGGAATCACTAAATTCTGGGTTTAGTGTGTTAGAAATGATTAACTCAGTAATGATTACCGGTGACTGCAACGTAAGAATCATTTTCTTGGGGTTCTCGAATTGACTTAGATAATACAAAAAGAGTAAAAGCCCCAAACATAGATATTCCATGTGCATTTTTTTCTTCTACCCATTTTATGGGTAGTTTCCCACCTTGAGATTTTCCTCCTTTTATTTGCAGACACTCTCATATGTGAGAGGCAAATCCAGCAAATATTTTGATAAAATCAAATAAGAGTAAACTGAAGTGACATCAGGTCTTAAGCACCACTTTTTCTTGTGCCCTGTTTCTACTCTCACGGCAAAGCTCAAAATTCGCAATGACATTTAAAAAAATACCACCAATAGATTCAAATTCCATTATAAAACTTGAAATTTATTTTCTTTTTCCATCCTATCATTCTGCAAATATGACCTCGTCTCTTTTGGACTGACAATGAAAACTGCTTTCTGAGACAAATTTTTTAACTGAATCTGTACTCACCCCCAGTGACTACAACGGCATCACATTTCCTTAGGTTACAAGAATGTCAAGGAGAAAAGCATGAAAAGCCTTATTGAGCTCAGAATATATCACATCGTGCATGTACCTTCCCATTTTCCATTTAGCTGCTTATCCTCTCAAAGGAGAAAATTAGATTTAGTCATAAAAGAAAATTAAATTTATTTCCTATAACCTGTCCTTGACAAACCTATACCCGCGAGTTTTGGCCTTGTCTTCTGGCTATTTGCATTCTGGTGGCTTTATCTTTTGTGGACACAGCTTTATAATTTCTTGAGTCATTGTTTCTGAGGCCAAATTAGATTAACCAGTGTGTAATTCCTTAGTGCTGCTTTTTTTTCTTGGTGAAGTTAGGACGATGTTTGGCCTTCTCTTGCACCGCATCCATTTTTCCCATCATTGCTGATTCCTTATGGGAACCAATAGCCATTAGCCATAAACTGTTAGCCAAGGGAAGAAGGCAGCGAGGAGGGGAGCAGAGAAGGGGAGACCTGTCTCCATTTCTACACAAGAGCAGGGCAGTCACTTACCATTTCGGAAGTTGAGCCAATTTAAAAAATGCAGACAAGTGCAAAGTTTCAGGAGACAATTCAGAGAAGACTGGAGAGGGAATGGCCAGTGAATCCTTTCAAGGGCTGACTTAGTGATGGAGAAATCAATAATTTGATATATTTATAAATTCACCAAAAAGACTTGTGGTCACCTTATTCAAAGTTCAGGCATCCTTTGCTGGAAAGGAAATATGTGGTACTAAAGAATTCGTTGTCTCGGAGAGAAGGGAATAGCAAGAACCAAGTGCTAGAAGATAATCAGAGGTGGAAGAGTCTCTACTGGGGCAGGTTTTTTCTTATTCTTTTGTCAGTCAGCACAAACTTCCAATTGCTGTTTTTTGTATTGAGAATAAACACCACAACCTTTCTGGGTAGCCTGGTCCAGTCAAAGCAAGACCAGTTCCTCGCGCAGAGAGCACTCCAGGCTCCTAACCATTTTTACCAGCGTCTTTCAAACTGGGAAGACTTAAAATGAAACCAGTCCTCCAGGTGAATCCTTACAAGTGCTAAATAGAGGAAAATAACCCCTTCTCTCCACTCCCTGGCAATGATCTTTTTTAGGCATTCTTAATTTGTTTAGATTTTATTTTTTTTTCACTAATACCATATGCTTAGGGAACATAGGATGCCAAAGTTAGGTTTTATATTATATTTTGATCTACTTAATCTACTCAAATAAATAATGCAACATGAAGATAAAACCAAATCTTCTCTTTCAATAACAAGTCATATTCGAAATAACAAAAGTTCAGCTCAGTTCAGCTTTCTTGTAACTGAGCAGTGTGTCTCAGTGAAATATAATTGCTGTCAGCTGAAGGAATTGGTTAGTTACCCGTTAGTTAAAGGAAAATAATTCCAGACTTCATAATTTCAGATTAAATTAAAAGAACCAGAGTCATCAGCTCTTCCTGAGCAGTAGAAAACCACCACCTTCATAAACAGACTGACTTCTCTGTGTAGAAGCTCAGTGTGTGTGCGTAGATGTATATGAAAAGAAGGTCCATCCTTTGGCGTTGTACCAGCACCTGGAGGGTTATCAGCAGAGCTGAGGGGACTCATTAGACCCATTCACCATGTGTACTAACAGAATCAACACCACCAAGGCATTTTAAAGCTATTTACTGGCACCAGAGCACAGCAAAGCCTCCAGGTTGCTCAGTCCGTAACGCCATGTATCCCCAGGGGGAAAAGTGTTCTGCCAACCCCTCTGAAAACAACAGGAATATGTTCCACAGTATTTTTAGGAACATTTTACCTGTCTCAGTGTCTGTACATTGGCATACACATACCATGAGACTACTGCTGGTATAAGGCTGTATAAACAGCAGTGCTCATTAAAGCACTCCCGCCTCCCACTGTGGTTTGCAGCCCTCTGATCCTCCTTACCCACCACCACTACTTTCATAGAATGGTTTGGGTTGGAAGGGTCCTTAGAGATCATCCAGTCCCACTCCCTGCCCTGGCCAGCAACTATTGTGCATCTCTTCGCTCAGTGAATCCACTAACTCCTCCTCAGCACCTTGCCTGATTTCATTCCTAGTCCCCGCTTACACTCCCTTCCTACCCACTCCCTCCCATTTCCATCTTCTCTCTCTTTCCATCCCATGTCTCCTTGACTCCGCTTCATTTTCTATCCCCACCCACACCTGATTCTCCTGCCATTCCCACAGCACCTCTTCTAATCTTTTTTCTGCCCTGCTTCATCCTGCCCCTTTTTTATCCCACGTCTCTCTGGCCTGTGCATCCCCCACCCCGCCTCGATCTCTGTTGAATTCCATTGTTCTGGTCTCTCTCTTCAGGACTTCTTCATTTTGCCCAAATTTTCTAATCTTCTCTCAGCCACAAAACCCAGTTTGTTTCTCAGTTTTGCCCTCAGTCTCTGCCCCTGCCTTCTCCTGGATCCCAGTCTCATCATCTTTGCCACGTTAGTTCAAATCTCCCACAGCTCCTGGACGTGTGACTTCCTATTTTAATATTTTTTTCTTCTTCTGTAATGTTCAGGTCGATTGTGATTTAAGTCCCTTTCAGCTCAGGCTTTCATGGATAACAGCAGCAAAATATTGCAGGGTCTAATAAAGGAAAGGGAGCAGTGCTTGGCAGCGTGAACAGCTCTGCCTGTGGCAGAAGCAGACCTGCTAACACCAACAGCAGGAATAACGCTCCCATCGAATATCAAAGTAGTTCTGCAGCAATGTGGCCAGCAAACATGGGCACAAGGCTGTAATAATCATGTTTCAAGCAAAAAAAATGTTACATGTAAACCATAGCATTCAATTCTCCTGAAAATTCCACCCTCTTGGTAACACAGGAATGTTTTTTTCTAAAAGGAAAAACTCATCAAAGAGGAATGCATCACTCTTTCATGGATTTTTAAAGTTATCTATTATCTTGGTCTTGGCAACAGAGAAATACAAATGATAGAATTTTGGCAAATAGTGGGTAATTGGAGGACGTTCCCATAAAAAAGAAAAGAAGAAGCAGTTGAAGCACACTGACGTTGGATCTTCAGCTCTCTCTGGAAAACATTTTGTTTTGCTGTAGGATCTGCGGCTGAGAAAAAGCAATATGATCTTATTTTTAAAGATATAACTAAACACTTCCTATAGTCATTGTTTCCTATGGAAAAAAGATCTTTCACTTACCTCAGACAAGTTCAATTACATGTTACATTCTACGATGAACAAATATCCCACCACTCCATGTTTTACTTGGAAGCAAGAGCGTATGTCAGTATGCACAGCTGGGATTTTCTCCTACCAGTTTGCTTTCCTGCAAGTAAACACATTTTTTTCTGTAAGCAATAGAAGCAGAATGGCTAAAAAGCTCCATGGGCTTTTTTTTAGTGGGAAGGCGAGTGGCCGAGGGAGGTGAGGGACAGCTTTTCTGAGACGGGGAGGTAAGAAACGAGCCTCTCAAAGACTGTTTTCCAGGCAGAAAGCTGTTTGAGCTGAGCTGTGACCACACACAGGAGAAATTCTAGATTATAATCAGCTTCCCAGCGTGTTGCTGTATTGCACTGCTGGGACCGGTTGCTGCGGAACAGACGTATAGAGAAACTACGTGAGTGACACTGCACCCAGGTTCCTTCCTTTCCCAGCCTACACACTACTTGAGCCCAGTAATTCGTGTTTAAGATCTGCCCAGCATCACATTTTTCCATGTGCCTGGGAGACATTATGACTATTGATGAAGAATTGTTTCCTTTTTTTTCCCCAAGCAACGTAAGCTTTGCGGGGCCCGAATTAATCCTCAAAGAGCAAAAAATAATCCTCTTTGAAGTAATGGTGCCTGACAACCTTGTATCCTAGCAGCAAGCTGTGCCATTAAAGAACAGGGCAGCAATTTAACGTAAAGAACTTAAGAGGATCTCATTAATGGCAAAAACATCTAACCTTTACCTGAAAAACATGTGAAAAGTTCTGCACCTTTTAGAATTCAACCCACATAACTTCATAATAGTTGAAACCGAGCAGGAAGAGAACTCTGCTCTAATGATTATTAGTCTTTTTCTAGGTCTAGATTTTAATACATTCTGATTTCAATATTTCACCTTTAAAATGTTTATCTCTGTTAGCAGTAATAAACAGGCAGTCCCGATGACTGCATCTTCTTTCCGAAACATTCAAGGTCTATTCTCTAATAGTTCAATTAACATCTAAAAGGGATTTGAGCAATAAGCTGGTCAGCTAATAAATATGAAACAAGCTCTATTTATACTGGTTTCAACCAATAGGGAGTTTCAACACTCAAGAGAAAGCCTTTGTACCACCCTGACTGCTGAAGATATTCTCTGTACTGCTCCCCGAGTGAAGGTTCCCCCTCACAGCTCTACTTCTTCACCAACAAATCTAAGAAAGCTGCAAAAGAACTTGCTGGGTTTGGAGAATGGCTTTAAACTAAGACCAAAGACTAGTAGATGATAAACCTAGATATATCCCACCTAGCCAAGGAGGGAAAAGATGGGTTATTACAGATCCCAAACTGCACAGTGGCTCCCAAGGCTAAGCTGTCTGCGAGAAAATCAATCATGGAATGATAAAATAGAATCAGAGAATCCTAGAACTGCCCAGGTTGGAAGGGACCTTTTAGATCATGGAGTCCAATCATCAATCCAAAACTGACAAAAAACCATCGCTAAACCATATCTGTAAGCACTATGTCTGTCTGTCTTTTAAATACCTCCAGGAATGGTGCCTCACCCACTGCCCTGGGCAGCCTCTTACCCTTTTGGTGTAAAAATTGTTTGCAATATTCACCCTAAATCTCCCCTGGTGCAACTTGAGGCTGCTTCCTCTTGTCCCATCACCTCTGACTTGGGAGAAGAGACCAGCCCCCTCCGTTATACCCTCCTTTCAGGGAGTTGGAGAGAGCCAGAAGGTCTCCCCTCAACCTCCTCTTCTCCAGGCTGAACACCCCCAGCTCCCCCAGTCTCTTCTTACAAGACTTGTGCTCCAGAGCCCTCACCAGCTCCATTGCCCTTCTCTGGACATGTTCCAGCCCCTCAATGTATTTCTTGTGGTGAGAGGTCCAAAACTGGACAGAGTAATTGTCATTATCTGGGTCTGAAAAGAAAGAGTATGTGTGAAGGATCACTATTACATCCAGTGCCCTGGCTGGAGATGTTTGCAGAGAACATGAAACCAGCTCCGTGGATCCTGCACCACAATGACGCAGCGACAGTGCAGAGGAGGGCAGCATTATGGTAAAGAGGACTTATTCATAGAATCATAGAACCATATAGGTTGGAAGAGACCCTTGGGATCATGGAGTCCAACCAGCAGCCCTACTCTACAAGTTCTCCCCTACACCAGATCCCTCAACACCACATCCAATCTACTCTGAAACACAGTCAGGGATGGGGACTCCACCATTCAGAAACGTTCAAAAAGGAAATGATCATTGTTAAAAGGCTGAGAGAGCAAAAGGAGTGCCATGGAAATTTCTGCCTAAGGAGAGGCTTTGCCTCTCCTCCAGTCAGTCATGGGCACCACAAAAATATAATGTGCTTAAAAAAGACATTTCAGGTTAGACATTAAGCAAAACTGTCTAATGTAAGGGAAGTTGCTAAATGGCAGTTTATCCACTTCTGAAACAACAAAGAGGTAACTTGGCCAAATTGCCAGGAGAAATGCAGAGGAAAACAAATTAGAAACTTGACCTCTTAGAACACATGTTCTTCCCCCAGTTCAGAGAGCAAAACCAATGGCATGTCGGTTTTCAGTTACAACCTACTTTTAAAATTCACAAAGAGTGAAGCAAAGTTCACAAAGACTTGGGAAGCTCTCAAGAAGCCTTCATGAATTGGACCTTAGAATTACATGGCACGACCCCGAGAATTACTAAGAAGTGAGGTCTGCTGGGGTAGGATAACTCTCAATAGCGTGTAGCAACTGCTCATAAGCAATACAGAGTTGAGTAATTCCTAAATCAAATTAATTTCTGATGTAATTTCAGTGACAGATGACTTTTATCAGCAATGATTTTATCTCTTTCTGATGTTGATTGAAAAAAGATTGATTTCGTCTTTCAGTATAGCCTAAATTTTGATGTTATGTGTAGCGATTCAGCTGCAGGGGTGATTGAGGAAGTATTGTCCACATTACCTTTTTCTGGACCTTTTGGTGGAAAAGTTGCAGGACAACCGGCACAGAGTTCTTTAGGGGATTTGCTAAACAAGTGACATAAGTGTGCTTGGAAATATTGCTGTAAATAACTATCAATGTGAAACATTAAACACAGTGTTAAAAAAGGCATTATTCAACTTTTTACCTGTTCACATTTTAATTTGATAAAAAGTGTAGATGGAGATTCCATCAGCTCTGCTCTAACCAGTCTGCAAGCCAGTCTGTGATGAGTCATTTAATTATGTTTTGTCTCAATTTATTGATTTTAAAGTGAATATGATGTCAACCTCCTTATGAGATTCCATTAGTTAACCCAGTTTCCCTTCTAAAAATGGTGTGTAATAACAGATACAATCAAGAGTACACAGAGTTCTTTATCCCACACGGAAATATAATCTCCGTGTGATTCGCTTTCCCCTCCTCACCCCCTCCCCGGAACAGATTTAAGGCATCAAGGAATCTGATTTGTTCTGAGCCCCTCACTACAAGAAGGACATTGAAGTGCTGGAGTGTGTCCAGAGGAGACACTGGTGAGGGATCTGGAGAACAAGCCCTGTGAGGAGAGGCTGAGGGAACTGGGCATGGTTAGTTGGGAGAAGAGGAGGCTGAGGGGAGACCTCCTTACTCTCTACAGCTACCTGAAAGGAGGGTGCAGAGAGGTGGCTGTTGGCCTCTTCTCCCAAGGGAATCATGACAGGAGCAGAAGAGATGGTCTGAAGCTGGGGCAGGGGAGGTTTAGATGAGATAATGGGAAGAATGACTTTACTGACTGAGTGGTCAGGCACTGGAACAGCCTGTCCAGGGAAGTGGTTGGGTCTTAAATACCCTGGAGGTATTTAAGAAAAGTGTAGATGTGGCACTTGAGTGCATGCTCTAGTGGCCAAGATTGTTGGGTGCGGTGGTTGTTATTGTGATGGGGTTTTTTTGGGTGTGGGGTTTTGGGGGTTTTGTTGTTGTTGTTGTTTGTTTGTTTATGGTTGGGCTCGATGATCTCAAAGGTCCCTTCCAGCCATTAAGATTCTGTGATTCCACGATTCCATGCTTACTCTTGACCTGGCCCGTCTGGCTCTTTGTGTAGGTATTTTGGCTACCTCTGGAGAAGAGAGTCCCATAAATTAACTTCCTGCAGGAAAGAGTTCTGCCTTTCATTTTGTGGAGTTGCCTATGCTGAGTTTTCACTGTGCTCTGCCCAAGCATGTTATTTTTTTTTAATATCACTGGTAGGATAAAATTTGCTCTGTTCCTAAAACCTTGTTTCTTAATACTGCATTTCTTGTGAAATATAAACTTTGTTTGTTAAATACGTTATATGAAGTTAAATCCTAGAAAATTCTATAATCTGGCATAATTCAGCACAGCCCAAGTTGAGAGTCAAAGAAATACCACTTAAAAAAAAAAAAAAAAAAAATAAAAAGCCAAACTGTGAGAGGATGTGGCAATTATCCAGGAAAATAGTGCACATTACCTTGGCCAGAAGCTAACAGTAGTTATTCTAAATGCTTCAGCCAGCTAATTCTCTATTTTTCTAATAAACTCATTCATAAATTGTGAAAACATTATAGCCAGTGTTCATTTTTTCCCCCTTTTTTTTAATATTTTCACATTTTGATACAACTTTCATACAACATTTCAGGATCATTTATTGCCCGACCAGATGTCCCAGGAAGTTCTACCACATACATGCAGTCAAGCAACCATGATTTGTTATAGACTTTGTAGCTTTTGCCTTTTATGCTAAAAGTTGACCAAGTTATACCATACTGGCATTTACCAGCGAAAAGCAGTCATGGAGACAAACCATCAGCTGGTTTACTTCAACGTATCTCCTCTGGAGACTGTTCCCAGCAGAGTCCAGTGCTCTGTGCTTGGTTCACGAATAGAGGATGCACAGACTCTGGGAGAAATGCTCTGAAAAGGCTGATGATTACCCCACAGGAGATGGGTAGCAATTCAGAATTCAGTTTTTAATCTCCAGGGAGTAATGTTGGAATGAAGGGCCACATGCAACAGTCTGGAAGATTGGAAACTGCCTGAGCAAGCCAGAAATGTAAATCTGAAATTTAGCTAATCATCGATTGAATGATGTTATACTCCTGTCTCTCTAGGGAAGACAACTCCATGTAGCAACTCCTTTTTTTAATGAGGGTTGACCCACAGACCAGTTTCTCACAGTGTGTAAGAAATGCACAGAAAAATTATCTTTTGTAGGTCTGAGCTTTTTTGGGGAGGGTTTCTTCCCAATTCATGCAAAGCCTGAGAATGGAAATCAATCTAATTTACTGGGTCACAGTCACTAAGTGTCTCCTGTAGAACTGATATTTCATGGTGTTCGATGAACACTGACAGACCAGCCATCACCCAACTCAGAATCCAGTGTTCTTTACCAGGAATTCTGCACTCAGAAGTTCTGAGTGGACACAGTACAAAAAGAGTGATGGTCCCAGCTTGTCTGTCCTGTTCTGGCTGGAGTGGGACGGACGGACTGAGTGAGGAAGAGAAGAGAGAGTTGGGATGCAGGTGCCCCAAGGGGATTGATGGGGAGGTGTGGGCTGGGCTGTTGGGGTTCTGTGCAGGATGAGCTGGGACGGCTGTGGGTAAGGTATGGGAGCTGGGAAAGGGAGGCTGTGGGTTGAGAGTGTGTGACAAAAGGCTATGTCATGACTTTTTGACTCTGCAGAATCATAAGGTGTGTGGGGCGGAAGGTGGTCACCTCCTAGGGCACACCGGCCTGTGCCCTCACAGGGGAGCAGTGTCACCTCAGAGCACCACTGGACCTGCCTTCCCTCACGCTATCCAAGCCCATCCCCCACCTTTTCCGGTGTCCAGCACTGCATGGTTCAACAGCATGTTGAGACCAAACAGTTTTGGGCTGAGCAAATTAGGGTAACCATTTTGATCACTTTATATCTCAGCAACCTGTTCCTCATCAGTTGCACCAACTGCAGTGCTCGCAGATCCCTACCTTCCTTCCCATCCTCCAGCCTGATACCCCACACTCTATCCACCTCCAGACCTTCCCATCACACCGTGCTTGTACCTCTCTGAAATCTGCCCCATACCTTTCCTTCCTTTTCACCCCTTGCACAGATGCTTCTCCCTCACAGGAAGAGCAACCACTTTCCTCCTTCCATGCTCAAAGAGCTTTCCAATTCCTGCGCATCTTCCACCCTCTTGAGAAGGGGAAACCTTTAGAAGGTTAGTACTTAAAGGTCTGTCCTACCAATTAAATCTACCTGTACAGGAGACAAACACTTGCCTGGTAAAGGCTTATTGGCTTACTGGGGGATTGGACTAGATGATCTTTCAAGGTCCTTTCCAATCCCTGATATTCTGTGACCAAGGTAATTATAATATAATGAGCAAGACCAACGACTGAAAACCTCTAGCACAACTGCTGAATGGTGCTTTGGGATACCTGAGCCAGCACAGAATGGGAAGAGCCATCCCATAAAGCAGGGGATGGTACTGAGTTACGGTGTCTGAGTTCAGCCTGTCTGTCTGGGGATGGATTGCTCAATGGTTGCTTGGAAGCACTTATTCTAAGTAAGGAATGTGCTAGCAAATCGCCTTCATCATTTTTATTGCTAAAGTGCTCTTCAAAAAGCAGGGCTCTGAATAAAACTACACAGTAAGTAGAATATATTCCAGTAACGCTCTACAGTAAGATCTTTCTGGTTATTCTCTGGCTCAGAATTCCTGGTGGTTTTGCCTTTTGAGCTGTTTCTCATGAGCAGCTTTCTACCTATGTTCCCTGAAGCGTTGCCAGGTATAAAATATGAAAATGGCTTCGTTCTCCATCGAGACGAGTCAGGAGGAGCGAGCGGCTGCATGCTCAGGAGCAACACGTTGTTGCCTGGGGTGGTGCGAGGTGCTGAGAACATCTCTGGAACCCTGAGCTTCTCAGGAGCCTGGAAGCACTGTGACTGGGCTTCAGGACAAAGAGAGAAGAGAGTTGCCCTCCGCTCATCTCCTCGCACATTACCTCACGAGGACACTTCCACCAGCAGCTCCCATTTACATTTAGCTTTCAAAATATGCAGCCTCATAAATATGCACAAGATCTTATTTAGCAACTTTTACCTTATCAGGTGATCTCTAGAAAAGAGCTGAGAGAGACGTTTTCTGGTGCTTAAAGCTGAGAGCCAGAAGATCTGGGCAGTCTGACCTACACTTAATCTTTGACAAATAACCCTATTACCTCACTCCTTATCTGTAATTTGGGATAATCCTTGCTTCCCTGTAGTTTACTTATCTCCTTTGGAAGATGAATTCAGAGAACTGGGGTGAATAAAATATATTCACTGGTAATTTTCTAACATTCTCCTCTGCTGAAGTGAGGTTATTCAGTCAGGAAACTCGGAATCATACCACGTCATCAGCTGTGCTAAATTGTGTGCTCGAGCTTCTCAAAAAATAAACTGGGGGATTATTTAATGTTATTTCTGCGAGAACAACGATGCCAGCTCATGAGCTCAAGAAATCTTCCGCATCCATGAGAGGTGGGAACATTTTGTGAGCAGACACTGAGCTTTTGAAGTGACTTCTCTCAGCAGTGGGGACTCTATTACAAAGAACAAGTATTTTGAGACGTGTGATAAAACCGTCACCACTTGAAATATGACATGAATAAAATATCTACATCCATATATTTACCAGGGGCTATTTGCTCATAACCTACAGCCTTAAAAGTGTACACAAGGACCGTAAGATAACTAATACATAAACTTTTATGTGCATTGGGAAGTTATTATCTCTTAGCAAACCTATAGCATTCCAGTCCTATTGACGGGGAAAAATAAGAGAACTCAGGAATAATATTTGCATTTGGAAAGAACAACATTAAATCAAAAATACCATTAGCCAGCCAATAAAAGTATAAAAGTGCAGGATTTAACCAACTTCAAATGTCCACATGGAATATAATGGAGAAATGGAGAATCACTTCTATATTTATTTTAAAGAATAAATATTTGTATTGAAGTTAAAAAATCTATCCCCCTTCTCTGTACATATAATTATGCATGAATATATGAATTCATATTCACACTAGTCTTGGTTTACAAACCACATAATGGTGATGGCCTCTACTGGACCACTAATTGGAAGCCACATTTCTGGTTGAAAATACGCAATCTTCTCTGTAACCAGACCAGCTCCTGACACAGATGTGCTTCAGGGTTCTCCTACTGGAACACCATAATTGTGGTACTGCTCAAGTCTCCCTAATCTGTATTTACAGAAGGTTGCAGTTTTCTTCCATTTGCCTTAGTTCTTCAACCTTTTTTCCTAATGAGACATTTCTTCGACATCTGGACACACACCAATGCCTGAGGTCTTCTCCCAAAGCTCTTTATTACTCAAAAGGAATATTTCCATTGACTTTACTGGGTTTTGAATCAACACCTCCATTCCCCGTTTCGATCAGAGCCTGAGGTGGGCCGCATGGACTAACCAAGCTGCTGTCTTAGTCCCTGCATGAGTAATCTTTCTACCACTTTGTTACTTTCTTTAATACTGCTTTTGCTGAAGAGTTTTGGTAATTATTTAGCTTGTTATTTCCATCACCCTCGGATCCATTTCATTCAATCACTTTATGGTTTTCCTATGTAGTTTTCTTCAAATAAGTGTTTAATTTGTAGCACCAAATCCATTACTCTGCTGCCTCAACTTCTCTCCCTCGGTCTATTCCATTCTCTCCCCTGGTCCAATCACTGCAGTTTCTGTTATCTTGGTATCATCAATGCATTTAATGCTACATATTTTTTTCCTGCTATGAAGTAATTTTGAAAAACTTTCAATCAAGCTTGTCCCAATTCCACCCACTCATCACTTAATTCACTTAATTCCAGGCCTTTTTTTTTTTTTTCCATTTGCTACTAACACTTACCTCCCTCTGTACTACCAATTTCTGCCTATGCTGTCATGCAGAGAAATAGTCTAAAATGCAGGTCTGTCAGTTTGGCTATCAACTTTGTTAATCTGGGTCAAAAGACTACCTAACAGGTAGATTAATTCAACTGCTAACCAGGTTTTGTTAAATTTCTCCTTCACCCTCTGAAAAACCTCTTCCATGCTTGTACCAATCAGCTCTTTATTATTAACTACAGAGACTTTTACTATGACTTACCTTGACTAACTTTTCCTCACTTTATGACCAGAAAATGATATTCAAGCTTCCTCTTAGCCTATAAGCATAAGAACAGCCCTAAAATATACCTAATGCAATAATCATTTTGAGAAAAGACAACATTTTTTTTGTAGAATTGGCTTAATCTTTGGCCAAGTCTATAGCCATGCCAGATGTGGATGTAGGGCCACGGTCTATCCAAGTGGTCCCATCAGGAGCAAAAGGAGCTGGAGCCAGCAGCAAGGCTGGACAATATTAGGCAAGAGGGTCCATTGAGGACACCAAGTACCTTAAGGGATGGAGACAGAGGCTGGTATTGCTGTGAGCAATGCTGGGACAGGGGCTGACAGCTCTGGGCTGGTAGAAACACGGTCCTGGGCCATGGAGGGTGGTGGAGGGTGGCCCCGGAGGAGACTTTCTGGTGTCCTCAGGGCCTTGACTATCAACTAACACTCTAGGTTCTATATTTTCTGTAAGTACTGAAGAGGGACTCCTCAAATATATTGAATAGAACTCTGGACAGTAAACTGAATAAACTATAATTCCTTAGTTGAAAGACCAATAATGAAATTGCTTTAGATTTCGGTGTGATGGCATCTGGCATTCAGTGTACCTCCCCAAGGCAAGGCACTTCTATTGGAAGATAAATTAAGTTGTTGATGCATTATCTTATTTCCTGTGGCAAAGATTCTGCTCCTGGCTCTGGAAGCAGACAAGCCCTCACAGTCAGCTCTTAACTCCTTGTGGAATCTTGGCAGTGATCGCAGGGTCTTTGCTGCAGTTCTCTCTCATACAGAGCATTTTTAGGACATAAGTAAATGTTTTATGAGAATTTAAGGAGTAGGGATCTGGCTGGATTAACACAGAGGGTCAAAGAACAGCACATCCTGATTCTGCAGCCTAAAGATGGAGCGAAGCTTCACCAGACCGGAGCTGAGAGAAGCGGGCTCCTCCTGTCCACACGACAGTGGATGTTACTTATTTCCAAATAGAACTGAGTAGTTCACCAGGACACAAATAAACAACACAACATTTATATTAGTCTGTGATAATCCTGGGGTGGTGCTTATAAAAGCATTGGTGTTGCTTTGGCAAGAATATCATCTCGCTCGCCAGGACTGCTTGAAGTGGTAAGGTTGGATTTTCCACTCCTCCAGAGAATATTCTCCTTGCTTTTAGAATATTAAGCTTCTAAAAACATCCTTGGGTCTACTCAGGTGAAAGGGCTGTATGTTTGCAAGTTGCCACGCTCATGATGAATCAGACTTTGTGCAGAACTTGTGCCAGCGTCAGAAAAGATATATCACATAATCTGGTTTCATTTCCTGACTGGGTGAGGTGTGTTCTGTGCAACGAGCACTAACCCAAATATTTTCTGTAATGCAGCAGATCCAGGAGCTGTGTACATGCCTATTCAGGAGATGTGTGTGTTTCGTGTCATTCCTAAGCGAGCCACCAACCCACTTACAAAATTAGTGAAATGTTTCCTTCTCATCATCTCACAAAGGTTTATTTAAAACCGTGCCCCCAGATCATTCTCAGGTTTCTCATTTTCTATTGAACATATTATTCAAGGAGTTTTCTGCTTCAGGTGAATTAGGTAACTATGATTTTAAATTCACCACCGAGTATCTAAATAACTTTCTTTCAACGGGAAAAATCTTTCTTTTACAAGGAAAAGTCTTCCAAAACCTTTCATTGTAGAAGAGTTGTTAAATGTAAAACTTACTTCATTACAGTCTCTGTAACATCCTGTTTAATATTACCCTTTTCAAAGTGAATTAGTTGTTTGGAATTACTCTGCACTTTAGGCTGAGCGTTACACTTTTATATTTAGCCACTCTGTAGGTCTTGTCCCACCCAAATCACTTAAAACCCCAGCATTCCATGCAGACAGACAGGAGGAGTATTAGCGACAACGGACAGGCAAAGAAAGCTGAGGGTAAAACTTGTTCAGTGCTACTGGGGAACCCTGTCCAAGTCAAGCCTGAAAACCAAAACATCTGTATTCCCAGTCTAAAACGGAATAGAATTCCTTCCTTTCTTTTCATCACCCACCCCGCGCGAGGAGGTGCCTCAAACGAGCCCCATACATCCTGAACTCTGTTAGCAAAGGACACTTCAATGCCTAATTACCCAGGGATTGGCACCTACAGAAAACAGAGAAAAATCTAAAAGGAAGATGAAGCAGTTCCAGAAAAGCAGGTTAACAGCTGTTAATGCCAGAGCTCGAGTTTTCTCTAATTAATGATGAAATACCAAAGTGTTCCAGAGAGAGGGTTTCTCAGATTAGGTGAAAGATTACCAGATTATTTTCTCAGATTAATTTGAAGTCCTCACTAGAGGATGCTGAGGTGGGAGGACTTAGATTTTAAAATCATATAACCTCTTTGGAATTCACATGCCCATTATTCTTTCAAGTTCTTCCAGAGAGCATCTGCTTTTAAATCTTTTATTTAAATTTAAGCCCCCAGGTCAGTGACTAATTTTGACTGTTTTCTTTGAGACACCCCACCTCCAGTTAATCTAGTGGCAGAATTCCTTTCTCATTCAAAGAAAGGTGAAACAGAAAAGGACTTTATTATTATTAACAAAGAGTTTAAGAAGGTAACAAGTAAAGTGGCTTGGCTGAACCCAGCTGCAGGACACCCCAAATACCCCTGAGCCACCAGCTCTTTCTTCAGGAGTGGATACTTTGAAGACAAAGGAGTCATTTGAGGAAAAGTGAGGAATGAACTTAGAACTTATCAAAATATGTCAGCTGAAGATCCTTGCATGCCTATGAATTGGTGATGCCCTGGTTTAGACACACAGAGCATCCTTATATCCCGGCGTGAGAAGTTTACTGATCTTTCAAAGGCTTGATGTTCCATACTTTCTTATAAATTTCAGGTTGCAGCCACTCTCTGAGCTCAGCTGGAACCCTGAGACAGTTCCTTCCTGCAAGGACAAACCACTAGGAAAAGATGAAGGACACATTATGCAATAGGCTTCGCAGCGATTTACTAAGCAACAAAGGAATGCTGAGGCTTAGGGATCTTACAGCCCTGTCAGTGTTTTGGAGAAAGTTCACCCTTGTGGCTTGAAACATGAGTTCAGTATAATTAGCTCTTCCAGTGTATTCGTCTACTTGATGCTGTACCTTTGCACATGCTTAATATAAGCTTTATTTTCCATTCCATAATGCATTTCTCTTTCCACTGTAAATGCCAAAGATCGCCCAGTCCTTATTAGCACACCACCCAAAGGTTGACTTTCTCTGAAAATTGTGCAATTTACATACGTGGTTCCATTCCCACTAAATAGTAATTAAATTTCGACATTGTTAAACATTTCTGAACGTTCAATAAAGCTTACTTTTAATGAGACACAGCCAGAAGGCAGTTAGATTGAGTCAATTTTTACTTGGATGTGGAAAACAAGTCTTCTTGTATTTAGGTATTGTCTCATCGTTTCCATCACCATCACATATTGAGGAGGAAGGAGGGAATGACGCCCAGTGTGGATGGGGAAGCTGGCCAGCCACCTCACCGGGGGGACTCTCTCAGCAGCAAGGCACTTGGGTTCCTTCGGTGTGAAAGCTGCAGGGGAAGGTCCCTCCCACAAGTTCCCACGGCCTCAAAGTTCACCCCCAGCCTCATTAAGCCCGTTTGGTAACCCACCCTTTAATGACAATATCCCTCTTCACATTTCTAGGGACACCACTGCCCTGGTAGCCCAGCAGGAGATGATGGGGACTGGTGTCTCTTCAGGGCTCCATACAGATCTCTGCACCTACAGCAATTAAATGTTTGCATACACCTCCTTAATTGGTAACTAGTCAACATATCCCACTAACATTTGTCACAATTAACCATAATAATAGAATCACAGGATCAGAGAAGTGATGAGGTTGGCATGGAGCTCTGGAACTCATCTGGTCCAACCCCTGCTCCATAACAGGGGCTTTGCAGAAGCGAGTTGCTCAGGACATTGTCTAGTCAGGGCTAATTTTATATTTATGCTTTTACCTTTTCTTTTAGAGCCAACAGGATCCATTCTTCCCCAGGTCCTGGGCAGGTCCACTGATGTCTCTCCTCTTGCAGGGCTATGGTAACACCACATGTGAGCCATTAATGGCTGAGCCAAGCATGTTGTCAATTGTGTGGGTTTTGGTATTTCACAAGCACCTTCAGTTTTGCTGTGAGGAAGGAGGGGCAGGCAAAACCTGGAAAGAGGGGGTGGCATCTAGATCAGGCATCATAACTGCTTGCAGGTGGAAGACAATGAACTTGGTGCTTAGAGACATGGTTTAGTGATAGTTTTTATCACAGAACCACAGAATCTCAGGGATTGGAAGGGACCTTGAAAGCTCCTCCAGTCCAATCCCCCTGCCAGAGCAGGAACACCTAGAGCACATCACAGAGAAACATGTCCAGACGAGTTTTGAATGTCTCCAGAGAAGGAGACTCCACAACCTCCCTGGGCAGCCCCTGCCAGTGTTCCCTCACCCTCACTGTGAATAAGTTTTTCCTCATATTCAAGTGGAACCTCCTCTGTTCCAGCTTGCACCCATTACCCCTTGTCCTATCATTGGATGTCACCGAGAAGAGCCTGGCTCCATCCTCCTGACACTCACCCTTTACATATTTATAAACATTAATAAGGTCCCCACTCAGCCTCCTCTTCTCCAAGCTCAAGAGACCCAGCGGTTGACGATTAGACTGATGATCTGAAAGGTTCCTTCAAACCTGGGCAGTTCCATGAGTCTATGACAAAGTCCTCTCCTCTCCCATACTGCAGCCTGGATCATCACTAGCTGTGAACTCCCACGTCCTAAAGCTACTTCATTTGACTGAGTGGCCAACCCACCTGGCAGCCTGGACACGGCTGCACTTGCCAGGTCTTCACTGAAAAATTGTTGGAAGTTTACAAAATTTCTGCTAGAGCCCGTGTGCCCCTGACCAGTCTCACACAGCTACGGCGAAGGAAATGAGCCAAAATCTGCACTTCAGTATTTTCTGGGTTTTTTATCCAATGCTCCTTTGCTACATACCAGAAAGACAATTGAAAAGAGCTTCCAAGAAATCAGCTTATTTGCATTCGCGGTCAGGGTCACAGTAAGATCAAAAAATGCCTCCTTTCTGGATTTTGGATTAAGTTTGGCTGGAAATAGACACATATAAATGATTTTCCTCTCCCATTCGCCGCTTTTCATGTTATAAGAGTTCCAGGCATAGACATATTAACTGGCACAGCAATCAGATAAAACAGCTTGAACTGAGTAATGAATGATAACATCTTTTTAATAACTATTTAATATCTGCTTGGCTAATATTTGTTTTATCTTCTTGGGTTGTTTTTAATGAGGCAGCTTGACCTCTCTCCTGTTTTTTTTCTTTGGAAAAGCACCTTATAAACAAAATGATTAATATATGCACATAAAAAAGGAAATGGGTGACATCATTAGCAGGGATAACATGCATCTTGCATCTGACAATTCTTGGCTGCCATTTGGGAGGGAGGGATATACAGCCAATGCTTTTAAACCCTTAAAAATATAAATTCCTGTTATTTTGCACTGAATACTGTTTACCAGTTTGGGTGATTCCTACCTTCATGTTTGCAAAAAAACCTTTCAAGAGTGCTGTGTTCTGCAATGATTGCAATTAGTTATATTTTATAAATGACTGTTCTCTGTTTTGTTATGCTCCAAAATGACAATAAGCTGAATTCTGTCTTCTTTCTAGATTTGGAATTTCCATTGACGTCAATAGAACAGTTGAGTAAAATTAGAGCGAATAGTCTAAGGACCAGGTGAGTAGTTAAGCTTGTTTTCAGTGAGAAAAGCATCGAGCTGACTTTATTTTTTCTGCCCTTATTCCCTTATTATGTAATAGGTAATTTAATGCAAAGGCCACTCTACACGGAGTAGGAGTATGGTGTGTAAGAGATCGGGACTCCTAGTGAGCTCTTCAAAAGTGCTTTCATGTCTTTAAATCAAGCAATGTCTGCAGCAGCATCTGGAGATGCTGGTGGCTTGTGGTGGCCCATGGAGTGACACAGATTCCTGTGATTTTTCCTTCCTGAAGCCATGTCTTTTGCACCGTGTCCATCCATAGCTTCTGTGACATGGTATGACTCAAAAAGGAGATCCAGAAAAAACTTGTGTGCAGTCCCTAATCTGGGCACTATTCTCCTGTTTCAGAGAAAGTTTATGATGATACCTCCTTTTTAGAATGTTTTGACCACCCCATGGGTAACTGTTTTATGAAGGATGAGAGGGATTACATTAACACATCTGTTCATAACAGAGCTCTCCTACCTGTCTGAAGACCAGTTCCTGGGGCCATTGGGTGCTGGGGGCTGCCCGGACAGATAAATATAGGTCTTGCTCTTCGGTAAATGGAGGGTATCCAAGGAGAAAAGCATGGCCATCACCTTAGTAAGGCAGTCCTACAGCTCCTTCCACCAGTGTTGCACTAGTTCACCATCATGGTGTTATTTGTAGTCATACTCCTCGCATCATTTATACTTAGGAACACAAACAAAGGAAATCACAATAGGAGTGAGCTAATGCTGTCATCTGGGATTTAGTACAGAGAGAGCATTTCCAAATATCTTTGTTATTTTAGATGCTCAAGGGGATGAAGCAATAACTCTTGTCTTTCTTTATGTTTGGAAAATTCCTGGGTAGTTTATGCATCAAGTTATAAATAAAAAACAATGAAGAAAGAAAAAATAGCCTGGCCTTTGGGACCTTAATTTGTTACTGAGTGACAACAAATATTTTTCACAGGATGCAGTGAAAGCGTTCCCTGCAAAGGCTCCGAAAAGCATGATGTCCATGAAAACGGCTCCCAGGTGCTAACGTTTACCTTAGAGTGCGCTTGCATTACATTTATACCCTCATTTATGTGTATCTTTCTGTTCATCAATGCACATCATCCTTGAGGTACTCACAGCACTTTTTTTTTGCACAGAGGATGAACATAATAGGCTTGCTGTATAACACCACCACATTTGTTCCTCAGGGCTCAGTGCTGGGGCCTTTCCTTTTTAATATCTTCATTGATGATGTCGATAGGGACATAGAAAACGCTATCTGTGAGTTTGCAGATGACACCAAGTTGGGTGGGAGTGTTGATCTGCCTGAGGGCAGGGATGCTCTTCAGAGGGACTGGGATAGACTGGATGGATGGGCCAATGTTAATGGCAATGTCAATGTTAATGACATTAGGAAACAGTTTTTCCCAGAGAGAGTGGTCAGTCAGTGGAATCAGCTGCCCAGGGAGGGGGTGGAGTCCCCATCCCTGACTGTGTTTCAGAGTAGATTGGATGTGGTGTTGAGGGATCTGGTGTAGGGGAGAACTTGTAGAGTAGGGTTGATGGTTGGACTTGATGATCCATTCCAACCTAAATGATTCTATGATAACCCTTACATTCCTTCCCAGTTGGACCGCAAACTGCTTGGGTCTAGAGAAAATAATAGGATGATGGACAGATGTTTGGTGCTGTGAAGGCATATGCTGCTCTCCTCTTCAGCTGCATTCCTGTACACTATCAATTACCTTTGGCCTCCCAAAATTACCTTCCAAAAGCCTTTGGTAGCTGGCTTTGATTCCCAGCTTGCAGTTGTCCAATTTCCCAGTTCAGCTGATCTTAGGCACCAGTGAAATAAGTAGGTGTTAGAAACCTCATGAAGGCTTCCCTCAATGACTGTTCTCATCAGCACATTATTTAGCTAGTTTTATTGCATTTGTCTCAAACTGAAGGGGTACAGAGGGTCCGCTGTGGTAGGCAGGGGGGACTGCTTTCCCTGGATCATGTACAGGAGGGCAAAATGGGGAGAATGAAAAAGGGGAGATTTATGGAGTTCTCTAGGACAAGCCATAGTTAGTTATGTTGAGCAATAACACCTAAATAATTAGAAAGTTATTTGTGGGGTTTTTTTGTTTGTTTTTTTTTTTTTCCCAGAGACTATATTCAGGAGAAAGAATTTTGGAAATTCTACCTAACAACTTTTTCTTATTGTTATTCCACCTGAAGCAGGCTCAGGAATTGCACCTCTGTACCATAGAGCCACAATCTCTTTATCAGGTTTCCATGCTATATAACTTACAAGCTTCTTCAGCTTGGCTCTGAGGACTACCTGCTTACTTCGGGGGAGCTAGCAAAGTGTTCTTAGTTTGTCCAATTCAGTATTTGCATTAAGGTGTCAGATGTTCTGCATCCACCACAGAAATACCTGAAATTTGCTTCCTTCTTGTATTCCCTTCCAGGCCCACTTCTCACGTGGCCAGAACAAAGAGAAAAGTTGTGGACACAAAACAATGAAGTACTCACATACTTCACTAAATAGGAATGGCCTTAGATGTCTGGGTAAATATTCCAATGAATTAAAGCCTCAAAATATTGCTCTGATTTTATCGTGGTAGTGAACAAGACGGATTTTTCAGTGAAGTCAGAAAATATTTTCCATCACTAAATTTATCCACTGGGCCCTTTAACAGCCTCAGTTGAAAAGAAAGCCACATCTTTGACTCCGAACTTGCTGTTGGCCGTGTGGGATCAGTCTGGTCCTCCTGGCCACAGTCCTCACTTAGTCCCTTATTTTGCAGTAAGAAACGGGACTTTGCCTCTCTGGAGCGCATTCTGTTTTATCCTTCTCTGCAGAAGGAACAGTGCTCTGGCTTGGTTTAAGCTTTAGGATTACAAAAACTATTATGTGTTTACGTTAGAGAAGGGAAAGTGGAAGAGGAGCCGAGGAAGAGAAATTTGTGGTGTCCTTTTGTCCCTGCAGGAGCTCTAGGACTCAGTGTGAGCTACAAGAAAACTCAGATTTCAGGCCCATTGACCTTCTCCTCTCCCACAGGCTGAACAAACCAGTCTTGGTGGCCCTCTGACTTTGCTTTGGCTTCCCAGTGACTCTCCTGTACTGGGGGAACAGCTGTGGCTGCAGTTGTCCATTTTTTAAAGATCTTAAGTATGTTTCTTCTGCCCTTCAAGGTTCAGCTGTAATCTCTTGGCCTGTGATATTTTGCACCTGATTCCGTCATGTCTGGAATGCAAGGGGAAAAAAAAGAAAGCTTCAAAGCTTTGGAAAAATAAAAATGTGGGTTTTTTTTTTTCAAAATGACAAGTTTTAGTGAGGTTAGTTAAAAAGTATAATTCAGAAATTAGCCTGCTGTTATACAAAAATGTGTAACCCCACAGCTGGTACAGTTTGCTTTGTTCTGGCTACTCCTTTGATATGTCTAATGTTAACAATAAACCTGATGAAATACGAGGGCAAGCAGCACACATAGTTCACGTGGATGTTTTTGGAGACCCACAGAACTTGTTGCAGAGCACAGAGGGGCTTTGTAAAGCAATGTGAAATTAACAGAAATCGATAGAATCGAAATGTTCCCACCTTGCATTGAAAGCCAAAGGTTAAGCTTTCACCCAGGCTGGGATTTCCCATGCTCTACCACAAGTAAGATAACATTTCTGTGATGTTTCTCTTTGCCTTGCCCCTGTTTTTCCTCTAAAAAATAGCCATTTGTAATAACAAATGGACCAGGATCTCATCAGTGCGTTCAGGTTCAAGATGAATCGGGTTTCCAAAGAATCTAAGCCAGCTGGAAAAGCAAGTCAAGAAAATATTTGTAATGGCGATTAGAGATGACCCAGCACTTCCATCGTTGTACCCTGGGATTGTGAACCTGCTTCCAACCATGCCTTCTCTCTGAGAACAGAGAGGGAGGTCTCCACATTGTCCACTGACATACAGTGGGGATTAACGGGAAGAACAAGGATCCTATCCTGAAATTACCCTGAGGCCACAATGAAGAAATGCTGGGAGGTCACATACAGTATCTATCAAAGGTAGATTCTGGGTTTTGTAGGATTCTTCCTGGAAGTTTTACAGTGAGTTTCCCTACACAGGAAACAGCCCTGATAAAACAACTAATAGGGGAGGTCTCTGGGGGTTAGTTTTTAACTTCATCCTGGAAAGGCTACTAGGAATTCCAAAGAACAGGAAGACCCATGGAAAATACTATCTTAGGAACGTATAAAATGAATTCTTTCCAATTTTCTTCACATCCTTTTTTTTGTATAGGCATTGGAAATGAAGAAAGAGCCTGTCATACATTTTTGCCTTAATATCAGTTCTAGAAATACCTTCTAATGAAAGTTACAATACAGGGGATTTACATATATCTATGTAACTAACTATCTGCTAGTGGGTGGTTTAATATCTGCATAGAATGGATCTTGATAGATCAGATGGAAATTTTACTGTAAGATATATTAGACTGTGAATCTTTTGCTGTGATAGAGAATATTTGTACAATGCTGAAACTTCTCCCCTAACCTCATCAAGGCCCGGTCGCTGCCTTTGACGTACTTCAGAACTATGTCCAGATGGAAGTTGAAATGCTTGCTCTCCTTGTTCAGGAAATACCACAAAAAGAACAAAGTTAATACATGGAGGATGAGAGCTTCATTCCATTCAGCAGTAAGTTTGGAAACACCTTGCAAAATAGTTTTCATTCTTCATAGAAAAGAAATATTCTAAAAAATCATTTATTCTCCCCATGAACAAGGACATCTGGCCTTAAGTCTTCTGTACAGAGACCTGCACCTCACTGTTAACACTGTTAAGCTTTGCTGGAGCTGGAGTTATTTTGCAGCAAGTCTGCCACTTGGGTCACTTCCTTACTGACGACCTCTTTATATCGCAGGAGTTTTCTGGCAGCACCCTCAAAAAGGAAGAGCATTCTGTGTTCACTGCCAAAGCATCTTCATTCTCTGCCACACATCCCCTTATTAGGCCAGTATGACTGAACTCTTATTGCCAATGCAATTTAAAACCTTCCTCAGCTGGTATTTCAAACCTAACGAGCCCCATTGGACTCTTTGCTGGGATACAACTTGTATGTTATAAATATATATAAATATAATTTGTTTTATAACTTTATGTTATAAAAAGAAGTCACAGCTCCAAAGAGGGTTGTTGAGTTATACTCAACAATACTCCACAAAAATACTGTTGACTCAACAATATTTTTGACATGTGCACACCTACTTTGCATGAAGCTACATTTTTTTTGGACAATACTTAAAAATATTCATAAAAATTGTTATCTCTGTCTTCTAGTTTATCTGTTCTGGTAGTCTGACATGCGTGTTTATGAGATAACTACTGCTGCCACACCTAAGCAGACCACTTTAAAAGATTTATGGTGCAATTCTCAGTGATACCAGATGGAAGCTGACATCCCATTTTTAATATACAACCAAAAAACAGGCACATGCCCCTACCAGGTACCACTTCCCCACTCAAGTTTCTGCTCATTTCCCATTTAGACCTAAAGCATTCTCGTTCTCATGGCATCTCGGCAGAAAATCACAGCTGGAACCAGCTCCAGCTTTAGGCACAACTCACACATTGAGGGATTTCATAGCAGAGTGAGAAAAAAACCAAACTGAAAATACACTGTTTGCTGAGGCCCATCTGACTCACACATTTAAACTGTATTTTTCAAAAGAAAAATGATGGAAAAGCTGCCCTGTTTTTATGAACCCATTCTTCGAGGCTTTATTGCTTAATAGGTTCATAAAATGGCTAAAAAATTACACAACAAGGGCCTGTGAAATCTCTAGTTTTCAGACTCTAAAAACGAAAGAAATTACTGCAACTTTGTTTCCATTGCTGCAATTTAGAAGTCTGAAAGGGGAGCAGAGGTTTTGGAGAGCAGAACTGGTTTTGGCAGAATGGGGAAGGACCAGCAAGCACCAGCAAGAACAAAGACCCACAGACACACAACCTACACATCATATTTGACCTTTTTTCTTGCACCTTTGGTTATCTGCTACCCCAAGGGAAAGACAAAGCAAGGAGTTTCAGTTTCAGTTTCACTGAGATCCAGTTTGGTATGGAAAATAAGTATAATAGTAAGTGCTACAGTAAAGGAATAATAATAAGTACTACAGTAAAAGGAATAATAATAAGTAGGAATAATATTAATAATAAATACTACATGAAGAGATAAAATAGTAAAATCTTACTACTTTAATTTCTTTTCAAATCATTTAAGATAATTTCCCAGTTATTGCTCCTGCTATGACCAGTTGGATTCCTTTATCATAATGTCACCTCCACTGCTTTACAAGACTGCAGCCATGTGTGACAACCTTCCAAAAACCAAAGTGAGAAAAAAACCCCAAGGTGTTACAGGAATTGTTCATTCCTTTCCTTGTTGCTGAGGTTGCAAGATGCACGTGGCTAATTCACTGTATGGAGTTTGGAAAACACGAGTGGGAGAGGAAGCTTTACCCTCATTAATCTAGTTTTCTAGAATCAGAAAATTGTACCCGAAGATAAAGCACAGCCAAGCAGGAAATCTGGAGAGAGATGAAGAGGTGGAACATGGCAATCTTTATACTTATCTCTATATACTATATACTATATACTTTATATCTCTGCTTCCTTTTACTTTGTCTCACCTGCTGCAGGTGTCTGTTCTTGAGATAATGATCCTGAGTCCTGAAGTGCACAGCCGTGGGCATGCTTTAGCATAAATCATTTCATCCTAAAACAGACATCCAGAATTGTCACACTGAAATAGTGTCAGTGTCTCTGGACTGATAATAAAACCATTGGTGCAATGGGCTACTGCGGGGGAAGGTCTGCTTTAATCCGGCCCCATTTTTCACCTGAGATGTTTTCTCAAATGTAAGCATCGAGAGAACACTAAGCAGCTCTTACTAGTAGCAATCTTTTACATACCCTTAAATCCCACACACTTACAAATCACTCTGCATTTATTATGCCTGTACAGATATTCTTTAAAAAAATAAAAAATATTAAATATTCCAAAATTTCACATCACAAAATTTTCAGAATTATTTTTATTTCTGAATCAAAATATTAGTATAAGGTATTATTTCCTGAGGAAAAAATTCTTTTAAAGGAATTATATTTTCTGACCAAAAACTTTTTCTTTTTAATACTTCTGGGATGCTGTAATTGAGAAATCTCTTACTTCAAGCAACTCAGATGCATATCAACAAAGGATTTCTGACAGAAGAGATCTCCTGAGCAGTTTCAGGAGGTTTCAGGCAAAAGTGTGTATTAATCATGGGAACAATAGAATTGTTTGTTTTTCTTCAAATTGAATTATTTTTTTGGGGTAGGGGAGTCTGAGGCCCGGTTCAGAGGATGAGCTGTTTCGCATCAAACTTCAAAGATGGTTTTGGAAACACTAGTTAAAGATGAAGCTGAGGTGGTTTTTAGCTGGCTGGGTAGGCAGAGATCTTAACCAATTGCACGTGTGCACAAGGTACTCATTGGGAAGATGTCGTCTTATCACTGTAATCTTATTTGCTTTAGAATTTGTTGTCTCAAAGTCATGGCAAGAATTAGGCCTGAGTCATGAATTAAAGCAAATGTATTTTCAGAAAGACACTCATTCCACTTTTATTTTTCACTGTGTTTCTCAGCTGTTACAACATTCCTGTTTGTATTCTTCTTTATAAATAAATAAATCCTACATTGATATAAAAGTGATGAGGTAATTTAATAGCATAATTTGTTTGCATTTAGGGAACTGATACCAAAGCTGTTATCTTTTTCAAGGCATGAGGGATGGTATCCTCATGTTCAGGTCAAGAACAGCTGGTCCAGGATCTCACTCAGTTACTTAAATAACTCAATAATGGATTTTCTACCCCATAGCAGGCAGGTTAGTACAGATAGTTTAGAAGCCAGTGAAGGGTCAAGACAAGTGACTGTACCATGGAAAGCACAATATGCCCAGGGCAAGAAAATAAGACAATTAGTGCTGCCCAGTTCCTCTGCCCAGCACCTCTCACACCTCATGTCTGCAGCCTCACTTTTCCAGCTCTTTTTGGTCCTTCAGACCTGGCCAAGAGGCACCAGCACAGGACAGTGACCCAGGCAGCCCCAGTTTGGAAGTTTGGAAGCCATTTTTTTCTTTTTACTACTCCAATCCTTCTGCCAGCTCCTGTTTATGCAGACAAGGGTAAGGCGGGCCATGAAGGTGGAGGGAGGCTAAGCGGGTTTGCACTTGGAATGCACTTTACTGACTATGCATCTCCCCAGCCCTTGGGCTCCCATCAAGAAACAGCAGCATTGTGAGAGGAAAAGCTCAGGTTTTGGAGGACTGGACAAAATGGAAGAGTTACTAGAAGAAGTTAAAGTTAAAGAAATGATTCAGAAAATTGATAGAAGTTATGCAAGAGTTATCAGTCTGTGTTGTACTTCTAGTAGGATATTCAATTTAAATTGCCAAATGTGCTATATTTCTGTATTGACCTACCCTAGGTACATAGAATGATAGAATCACAGAATGGTTACAGTTGGAAGGGACCTTAAAGACCACCCAGTCCCTCCCCCTGCCCTGGGCAGGGACACCTCCCATCAGCCCAGGTGGCTCCAAGCCCCATCCAGCCTGGCCTTGAACCCCTCCAGGGATGGGGCAGCCACAGCTTCTCTGGGCAACCTGGGCCAGGCTCTCACCACCCTCACACCAAAGAAGTTCTTCCTAAAATCTAATCTAAACCTACCCTTTTCTTCAAGAATAAGTTTGATGTCAGAAGCCAGGTCAGACTATTAAGCAACAGGGACGTTTCAGATCTCTACAGAAATGCAGCTGGAGATCTGAGGTTGTTGCAGAGTCCAGTTTTCTTGTGTCGTACGTGGAAAGCTGTGAAACGTGCCTGCTGGTTCTAAGGCAAGCCATTTAGAGGGGCTCGTTCAGTCACAAAAAAGAAGAGGAAGAAACATTTTCCCTTTGTTAACTGCAGTGGGTTTGGAACCCTGGAGTACACAGTGCATCTGCTCTGCAAACACAGCACTCAGGATCACACTCAGCACTTGTTATTTTAGGACCGATGGCAGTCGCTGCCCACAGCCCCCTCCAGAGCTGCGTGTTGTATAAACTGGGGAAGGAGACAGCTCCCACTGGGAAGGATTTACCCAGCGAAAACACAAACAAATGAGGCTGAATGACCCACCAGCCTTCTTGGTTACGGGTGTCACAAGATTTGTTTCTTTTCTTTGTTTTGCCTCGACTGTTTAGGAGACAGATGAGAAGAATGTATACGCATGAGCCAGGGAGGGAGAGAAGAAGGAAGAAAGAAGAAGAAAAGCCTCCTGCCAGCCTGGTGGTGACTGTCAGCCCAGGCTTCACTGGTGTAATGAGGGAACCCTGCTTGAAAGAGGACAGAGATTCAATCTCACAGCTTTTTCCATGCTCCCAGGACATCCAAAGCATCGCAGGTCAGACCGTGGATTTCAACACCCTGGCTGGTGCCAGCGATGCAGGGTGAAAAGATAACAAATTCAGACTTTGCAATGAAGAATGTTTTTTAGCAGGGAGACATTATAAGCACCCCTGCTGGGGCAGTGGTTGAGATGCCATAAATACTGTACCAACTCAGCAGTGACACAACTTTTTCTGTAGCAATAGGTCTACGCTTTAAGGTTTCTTAACTGCCTGACCATGTATATAATCCTGTAGATTCAGGGGGGTTGTTTGTCTCTCCAGACCATGAAAAACCTTGAGAAATCAGCAGTAAAATAAATGAAGTGTACCCTTGTTTCGTTACTGAATTTCCAAAATGCCTTACACTAAGACTGCTAGAGATCTTTCATAGTTAAAAGGAGCTGGCTAGCCAGTCTTCTAAGGAAGCAGGTTCACCATACATAAACCTAGTTTTCCCTTCTTGCATGTCATTTTCTAAACAAAAGCATTTGCTATGGTTCATAGAATCATAGAATCATTTAGGTTGGAAGAGACCCTTGGGATCATCAAGTCCAACCATCAGCCCTACTCTACAAGTTCTCCCCTACACCAGATCCCTCAACACCACATCCAATCTACTCTGAAACACAGTCAGGGATGGGGACTCCACCCCCTCCCTGGGCAGCTNCAGCCCCTTGTCACCCAGCACCCCCAGGTCCTTTTCTGCCAGGCAGCTCTCCAGCCACACTGCCCCAAGGTTTGTGAGTTTTGCCACAACACCAGCTTGCCAATAGTATTTTGTCCCGGTGGAACCTCTCACAAGGAAATATTTACCTTATCTATACTGTATCCTGTTTTATGCTTTCAGAACAAGCAGCAAAAGCTGGTCCCCTGTTCAAATGCAAGCTCTGTCAGGCTGGTGAGACAAGGCTTTAACGGGGGAAGAATTTTGGAAAAGTTCCAGCAGTTCTGATATGTTAACGAGTGGCATTTTAAGTGCAAGTTGAATACATGCCCCTTTTATTTTTTTTTCTGATGCTGTGTTCCTCTCTCTATCTAACTGGTGAATAATCAGCTAACAATTGTGATGATATTTAGTGGCAATTATATTCTCATTCCATTAGTCTTTAACGGGCTACAGACATACAACCTGTGTCGCAAGCAGCCCTAATTGCCCCACCAACTGCTACCTTGTGCAGGGTTTAATAGCTGTACTGATAGAAAAACCCTTGACTAAACACATAGCCAATAAGCAAGAAAAGAGTAGAATTACCTGAGCTACAGCCTAAGCCCACAGAACAGTATCTGAGTTTGAAGACTATGGAGAAAAAGGCAAATTATTGATTTCCCTTTGTGGACCTAGAGCTCTCTCACCTCTGGAGTGTCTCAGGTGTCTTAGCACACAGTCCTACAGCTCTCAGTCAGCACAGCAGCCATAAAACCTTTCAATCATGTCTTTATTAATGAAATAATAATTCTTCTAAGAGAAGCTTTGCTGACCCATAGTGATATTTCTGCCTTACCACCAGTAGACCACAGTGACTGCTGGAAAAAATTCTTAATGCCCCCCAAAAAACCTATTGAGAACATAAAAACAAAACAGTAATGTCAGGATAATATGTGGATCTACTCTGTGAAAGACACCACCCCAGAACCCCCCACCTAAACAAATCAGCCAGACACTTTGAGGGCATTTGTGTTCCTGGTCTCACCCCTGTCACACTTGGACCATGCAGGAAGTTGTATGTATTTCACATACAACAAGTTCAAATGCTGGTGGTTCTGTAGTCATTAAATATTTATTAATGTCAGACATTAAATATGTCCAACAACCCCATGGGGGAAAGTCCCAACGAATACCGACAGGATCCCGAATAGTAATGCACTTTCATGTAAATAACTCTCAAGAGAAGTCATATAAAACAGATGTGCCATCTGTGTGACTGAACATATTCCTCATTAGAAAGTAGGCATCACCAAACATCTCTAATGACATCAATTTCCTGGTGGTACGTGCTTAGGCGCTTCTTTTCCAACACTGGGACATGGTTCTCTGCCTCAAAAGAACTCCCTGCAAGCGAAGTCAGTCTCTTGGTTTACCCCAACCTCTCATGCATTGAGAGAATTATGGAAAATGAAGGCTGAAAGAGGCAACCACACAATTAAAAAAATTGAAGATGTACTTGTTGGCCCGGAGCAAGCAAACTAGGTTAGAATGTATCTGAAAGCATTATCTAGTTATTTTAATCTAATAAAGGGTTTAATAGATTTCATAAAGACATTCATGTCCCTCAATTATTATCCAAACAGTAAGTGCTTTACTGGACTGGAACATCGCTTGGTTTCAACTGTTAAATATTCAGAAATGGGAGAAAAGCCAGAGACATTGTGTCTCATGACTGTTCAAAAGTGTTTGGGTTTTCTCATATCGTCCCTTCAGACTTTAAAAAGCATCATCTCATTGTGTCTAAGGGATTGTGTGATTGAGACATTACATTTTAAGTACGCTGGCAGCAGTTTCCAGGGAAGGGTAGGGATAATCAAAGTGAATAAAGAGCAAAATATGCTGCTTGATGACACTGCTGTTGATTCTTTTCTGTCTCTAGGAAAAATCAAAGCACACAAACATGCTTGCCCAATTAAACCCAGTGGCAGAAGCACAGGATGGTCCCAAATCACGCTCTATTTAGTTTGTGACTGTAGCTTCGTTCTTCTCTCTTTTTTTTTTCTTTTTAAGTTTAGAGGTATGGGTTAGCTGGGGCTTTGTTTTTTCCGGCTCTCATGACAGGACTTCCAATGCAGCCTGAGGCAGCTGGGCATTCAAGTGACAACGAATGTCCATGAGACTGAAAACTCCTTTGAAAAATCCTACTGCAACTTTCTTTTCCATCTCCCCATTTGTTTTTAATACTCTGTGACTTTCATTTCAATTAGCCAGGTCACAGAGGGATCCCCTCCCTCTCAGAGATTACCAAACAATGGGAAAGGCAATGCAAATCTAACAGCTTTGATGCCTGCTAGCAACTTCCCCATCTGTGTGTTATTTCAAAGCACTGTATCTCTGGGTTTACCGTGCCAAGAAGGGTGGCTGGGGAAGCCTCTGCACTATAGCAGTAAACAAGAGGAAAGTCGAATCAGGATATGGCACATTATCTGAAAGAAATGAAGTACTTAGCCTCTGGTGGGTAGAACTGGTTCTAGCTTTATGACAGTAAGAGCTGCCATACACATTCTCACAAGAGAAGATCCACCAAAACAGCACGTGAAGCTTACAGCTTTACTGTGTTTCTGGGATTTTCCTCTGCAAACCAGTTACTTGCAATAACACAAGCCTGGGCTACAAAGAATAGAGAGTTCAAACACTGACGATGCCTGGGTCTATAGTGATCTTTTCTGAGGCTGGCACTTCTGTAAATCATAGAATCATTTAGGTTGGAAGAGACCCTTGGGATCATCAAGTCCAACCATCAGCCCTACTCTACAAGTTCTCCCCTACACCAGATCCCTCAACACCACATCCAATCTACTCTGAAACACAGTCAGGGATGGGGACTCCACCCCCTCCCTGGGCAGCTGATTCCACTGACTGACCACTCTCTCTGGGAAAAACTTTTTCCTCATGGCCAGCCTAACCCTCCCCTGCTGCAGCTTGCAGCCATTCCTTCTCCTTCTATCGCTCATTGCCCGTGAGAAGAGACCAGCACCAACCTCTCTGCAATGCCCTTTCAAGCAGTTGTAGAGAGGGATGAGGTCTCCCCTCAAAGGCATTACAAGAAAAACTACTTGAGTTCCTTCACTTTCTCCAACTCCTCATCACCTTTCTTCTGAACAACCACTGCATAAGCTACTTTTGCATGGCATGGACACAAACTTCAATAAATAAAAAGGTGAAGCACAGCAATAGTGCTTGAATCCCCTCTCACACAGCAGGAGAGGCCCATACAGGAGACCTCTATGAGCAGTGTGAGCATTAGGTCGCTCCTCCTCTTACAAATCCTCTCTACCAGGCTGCTCAGAGGTGCTCTTGTGCAAGCTGGATGATGTTCCATGGTCTCAAATCCCACATCCAGAAGTTAAGTGTAGAAGCAGTGCGAGAACATCCCTGTGATCACTTGCACATCTATTAGAATTGCATTTTTCGCTGCCACCAGAAGGACAAGATACAGAGCCAAGTTCTATTCTCAGTCACTGGTGTAAATCCAAAGTATCCTCATCAAAACCAGTGAACTTCTTCCAGATTTACACTCCTGGGCATAAAGCAGAGTTCAAGCTGTCTTGCTTTAATATTCTTCAGTTAAGAAGAATGTCTGGCTTTCCAGAACTCAGAAACTGTGAGTCTGTGTACTGCCAGCTTGACAATAAAACTCTGATTCCTTTGTGTTCTTCTGAACACAGATAGAGTGAACTGACACTGGTTCCAGCCCCCACACCCCTGTCGCCAGAAAAATAGGAGTGTGTTAACAACTGTCTTTATGTCCAAATACATCCATTACTATTATATTATCAACTCCCTAAGTGTTTCATGGAGTTCTTTTTGTACCTCATTGCTGGCATGGGTCAAAGAGTGACTGGAATACAGCAGTGAATCACAAACCTGCAATGTTTAGCAAAGCCACCAGCCCCGACAGCTAAGAACGTTGCTTATCATCACACATGGTTTAGTGATGGCTTTTGTCAGCATTGGGTTGGTGGTTGGACTCCATGATCTGGAAGGTTCCTTCCAACCTGGGCAATACTCATCCTTGTGGGGTCAGGAGCAGAGGAGAGAGGGGATGGGGAAGCCTTTAGGTATTGGAGAGTTGGCTTTTATTATGGTCTTCCCAGCTACCACATAGCCATCCAGAAAGAAGATTTTAGGAACCCCTATTTTAGGGTTTTTTTCTCCTTCCAGAGGAAACCACTCCCCGGGTCAGGAAGCGACCTTCAGGGGGTGTTTCCGGCCAGAGAGGAGCCAAGAGGAGCCAGCAGTGGGTGAGGAGATGCCTCTTCCTGAAGTCAGTGCGTGTTTCCAAGCTCGTGCTCGCGTCCCCGTGCCAGGGACTCTGCTGGCTGGGGCTACTGCACCGAGGAGGAGAGGTCACACAGCACACAGCCAGCCAAATGCAATTCACAGCCCTCAAACCCAGCCATTCCTTAATATCTGCTGCCAGGAGCCACCTTGTCTGTGCTGACATCATCTGCTCAGGTTTTTTACCCTCTCTAACAGAAACTATGACACACTCCGGCGAGAATAGGCCCTTCATGCCAAGAAAAGACAGTATAACTCGGGCCCCCGGATAGGTCTGAATAATTTATTTCTAATTCAGCTTCATTTTTTACAACTTTTGGAAGAATGTTTTTGAGACCACAACTTCCATCCACAGGTTTTGGGTTTTTACAGAGCACTGCAAATTTTGAAAACATATTCAGTAATTTCAAGTTGAAATATGGGATATTTCAGAAGGTGTTTCCCCGATAATACCACTTACGTGTTTGCTTGATCATGATCAGCTTTCCTGCGGTGGGTGTCCTGCTTAAACATGACCCTAAGTCATAATTTTATGACAGCACCCTTGGTAGGAGCCACATCAAGAGGGTTGTTAACGGCTGAAACCATTGCCACTCGTGCGCTGGTAAAGAACAAAAAACATTAACTTTGCTTCAGCCATTTTCTACGACACCGTTGAGTATTAAATCAAGGAAAACAACTTGATAGCAGAAGCCAATGGGGAATACAGCTTATTTTGGCTAAAGTAAATATAATTTCACCAATAACTCAGAGCCATCCGGAATCTGGCAAAAGAAGTTCAACTGAAGCAGAGCTGAACCAATGATTTTCATTTTTCAAGAAGGACAGCAAAGGTCCATCATTGCTGGGTACTGTCCCACCAACAAACGCTGAGGTGCACATCAATTAAACACTGCACAACGCTAGTTATGTGCTACATCTGAATTCCATGGAATTCCTCCAATTAAGTTAATGACAGAAGGATTCGTCATCAGAGTCCACGGACATGGGAGCTCAAGAGAAGGAAAAATGGAGGTTTTCATGTTACAGCAGAAGGGCCCAAAGGTTAGAAGACTGGATTTTCTGATTGTGTCCAGAACCTCTTCCCAAGCCAGAGGGAAGTCCAGTTCCCAAGTCCAGGGGAAGGGTCATGTGGAACATGCTGGATTTCAGATCCACATCTCCACAAGTTTACTGAAGTGGCAAGTTTTTCTGTTTCCTGTAAAAAAGAGGCAGGGGTTGGAGGTGACGAGAGAAATCCAGGAAGGGCATGGGAAATAGTAAGAAAAAAAGCTTATGAGCAACCTTCAGGAGACCAACGGAAAGAGAAGACCTAGCGGTGCCTTCAGGGAAGTGACAGACTGCTCTGGCCTGGCATGGCAACGTCCTTGGTGCCTTCTCCCATCATTTGCCATGGGCCTTATCTAGGGAACTGCATCCCACATTTTCTGAGCCAGCAGCATAACCCCTGGGATGAATATCACCCACAGGAACGCAGAGCCGGGAGCGTGCCAGCAACTCCACTCCAGCCAACAGCTCTCCAGCAAGAGGGCAAAGGTCCTCTGAAAATGTGAATTTGTTTACAGAACAACAAGTAGCTGCTGCCAAAAGAGCATATTGACTTGAGGGTAGCTCAACTCTCTACTGGGTAAACCCGAGTATTTTTTACAGGAGCTTATCTTCGATCATTTTCCTCTGCTAACTCCACAGAGCTTTCCTTCAGAACAGTGACAGCTTGAAGGGTAAAAGAATCAAATAAATAACTCCTCAAAATATTGCTCTTTCTCCAAATCTGAAGATGTTATTTAGAAATATTATGTCTATTAATAATGTAAATAATAAATATTAACTCTGGGGAAATAATGATATGAGGTAAGGGTGGACTGTCCCTCTCTCCTTTACAATCACTAACCTCAACAAAGGTGAGTGTCTTTCCTGATGTCCAAAATCGGCCCTGGATCTCTACTAATTCCAACCCAGAGTGTCTCTTTAAAACCCACACCTCGTTTTTTTCCTTAAATCATTTATTAAAATAGTTTTACACTTTGGCATTCTCCTGTGGTGTGCAAAGTCTACAAAACCTTCTCAAGCATTTTCAATTAACTATTTTTTTATAAAGAAGTCATAATTTTTATGACTTTATAAAACGGGGCACTAGCAGCACCACTCACTATATGTGATTGGCTGTAGGAGTAAAATAATGCTTTTTCCTGTGTTGTGCTTCTACTTTTCATAAATGAAAGGAGTCACTTTTTCCTGCCCATAAAATGTCTGTGTCTGGGTGAAGAATTTAATAAACTTGTACGTTCTTTATAAACATTTTGCAGTATTAATAACTTTTTTAGATGGTCATAAGACCGTTTTTATTACAAATGCGAAGAGTTATTTTTCGCTAATAGCCAAGACATTCTGATTTCTTAGATCTGTTGCTGTAAATTACTCTCATCAGAGGAAAAAGAGGGAGAACTAAAAGGCCCCACGTACGGCAGAAGTAGATGCCTGAAATCTCCTGGCCACAGTGCTGAGGTGTTTATCAGGGGTATATGTTCCAAGACCTGATGGCCTGGATTTTTATCCATGAGGCCCATACCTATATCTCTGTTCTGTTTTACACTGCAGTTCCCCAACCAGCCTATTCTGGCCCAAGGTAGCAGTATTTTTGCTAAAACGGATGGTTTCTCTCTTTCCTGTCCAAAATAGCCACTTGTCCCTGTTCCGTCGGCACTGATGCAAACAGCTGGACACAAACTCACTCAACAGCTCACTAACACAGAGATTCCTTTGAAACACATCACGTTGGGCATCCCATGGTCACCCATAAGACACTGACCAAAAAAATAAAATGGAAACAGGGTAGATCACAACGGATTCAGGTGGGGACACCAGGCAAAATGAATATCATTAATTGCCCAGCTCCACATCTTTGCTATAAACCCTTTTCTCTCCAGTGTAGTTGTATGGTGCTGCGCTGGTGTTTACAAGCCCTTCCTAGCGGGGATAAAAACCCCAGAGCAGGAGAGCAAATCACAGCCTGCAAGAGCAGTGATAATCCATGGAATTCAATGCCTAAAGTCGTTAGAGGTTCCCAATCTGTTTCTCGTTTGAAGTTTTATTTGAAGTTTAATGTTTTGGATATGTCTTTTTCTAAATATATGTGTGTTTGTACTTGCTTCCAAGGTTACCTGTATTTTATTTTTAAAAATAGATTAACATTAAATACTTGCAGACTGATCTAAAAGTCGCTGAAATTAATGAAAATCCTCCCAATGACTTCATTGGACTTTGGATCACATCTTTAGGGACCTCGCTTCTTAACAAGCTGAGATTATCAGGCCCTTGTAGAGTCTCAGTCAGTATTGACATTAGGGCAGTCAGAGTGATTTATAGAGGCTGAATATCTGATTCTACCCCCGGTCAGCCTCGTTTTTTTCCTAAACCTGAATCATTGCAATTGCCTTGTGAGTGTTTCAGCCATACGTTATTTTGCAACGGACCACAAGAGTCCTTGGAGCAATAACTGAATTGGGTAAGACCTGCCAAAGAGTAAGGGAGGGAGCCTTGCAGACACCCTGCTCAGCACTGGGTCCGACTCCTGCCCTTCGAGGGGGCTCTCCTCTCTCTTGAGGAACTGCCTGGAGAGGACACCAAGCCCTTTGTCCCCATCTCCAGCACGGAGAGACCTTCTGCTGCTGTGCAGCTTTGAATCATCCAGAAACACTCCTTTGGAACGACTCTCACAGTGCTGGTATCTGTGCCACAGAAGGAAGAAAAGCAAAAGACTTGCATTTTATGTCTAGTTTTAACGTTTTGAAAATCCACATTAAAATTTAATCCCTTTTGAAATCAGGCTGCTATTGCTTCGGGGGTTTTTTAAAGACAGAAACCTGGAACTTTACGGTGCAGCTTAGCTCTTCATAAAACTGAAAAAAAAATGACAAAAAGAGAGATGGCATGCCCTATTTCATTTCAGAAATGAGAGCATTTCAGATGAACTTACACTGATTCGGGTCTTGTGTGTGTGTGTGTGTGTTCATATACACCAAGTCCTAAAAGAACCACTAAAAACAACAATAAATAAACTGAATTTGTATGTCAATAACCCTTTCCATTTTTATGTTTATAAAACACAGCAATGATTTAGAATAATGACTGATTTTATAGCTGTAATGTAAGAGAAAGCATCTATCCAGTGAAATATCACAGTGTACCATACAGACATTAGCTCTTTTCTTGCCAACAGAGATTTGAGCCTATGGACTGTTCACCTAAATATAAAACAGCAAAAATGGGATGACTGAGCCAGAGAAATGCTGTTATGTGTTTTACGTGAGGTTCCTTTAAAAAGTTGTACTTTTGCTCAGCAAAAAAAATCTTTGAACACTTTTCAAGCCTTGAGTTATGTTGAAATATGGCTAACAATGGGGAACCGCTAGGAGGGCAAAAATATTTCATTTCTACTTTGGGCTAATTAATGTGGAAAATGTCTCATTTTAACAGCCCATATATTAAACCATTGACAAGTGAAGTAATTCTCTGAAAAAGAGAAAAAACTGTGGACTCTGCAAGATGATAACCTTTTGAAAGGGCAGACCTTCGGTTCCCCAGCAGACCTTATTGTGGCCTTCCCGCTCCTACAGGGGCTCCAGGAGAGATGAGGAGGGACTCTGTGTCAGGGAGAGGAGTTGGAGAANGATTCTATGATTCTATGACTCTATGATTCTAAGAACTTCTTTGGTGTGAGGGTGGTAAAAGCCTGGCCCAGGTTGCCCAGAGAAGCTGTGGTTGTCCCATCCCTGGAGGGCTTCAAGGTCAGGTTGGAGGGGGCTTGGAGCAACCTGGTCTGGTGGGAGGTGTCCCTGCCGAGGGCAGAGGGGTTGGAACTGGGCAATCTTTAAGGTCCCTTCTAACACAAACTATTCTATGAAGTCTGTCATATTTCGTCTAGTTATGCCACTGGTTCTTCTGTCTCAGGGAGTTTCCAGTTCAGTGTCACTTGAGAGATATCTGCTCTCTTGGTCCACACGTGTCAGAACTGCTCGTTATGACGGAACAACAGGAAGCCCTTCGGGGAGCAAACCCAGGCATCAGGCCTGGCGGGCGCTGTCTGTCAGTGCAGATACACGCCAGGAGCTCAAGGTCAGGAATTAACAGCCACAAGTGTAATTGTGCCGGTCTCACCCCTCCCAGAAGCTGCTCCCTGGAGCTAGAGATGTCACAATCTTAGAAAAGGGAGATGGTAAATGATAAAATCATCAGACTGAAAGTATTTTGAGGCAGGTTTCTCAAGTCTGAACAATATCTCAAATTTCGCAGAAGTCTATCTCTTTGATTTTCATTTTTTTTCAATACTTTTCCCTACAGTTAGATTATTCTTTCTCAATCTTGGGCTCAAGAACTCAATGCAATGAAGGAAGTAATTTGAGAGTAGTGACTAACTGGTAGAGTATTTCTTATCTCAGATACTAAAGCAATGTAAAAATCACTCGGAAGAGCATGATTTCATGTTCTAACAATATGCAGAATTAACATCACTTAATGGCTGAAAGAGCAGAAGTTAAAACACCCACCATTCACTTCCTATTGAGCAGAAAGTGTTTAGCAGATGTTTTTCAGTTCCTACAGGAAGACCAGCAAATTTAGCCTTCAGGGAAAGGCATGGATTCACATGTCCAAATGCAGGCACATGTGCTCTGGACCCACCTGACTCTGATCATTTATATGGGAGACAAGTGCATAAACTGGAAAAGCTAAAGTTAAAGAGGTGGACTTGTTTGACTTGCATCTTAAAATTAGTGTGTATTGGGAAATACCTGTAAATTGTAAGGAACTCCACTACTATTTTCCATAAGACTCGGGGAGTCAAGGTCCTTCACTTGGCTTCATGATTCATTCCAGTTTCCCACTAAAATTAAGAAGTATAGGCCTATATTCACACCTTCTTCCTCCAAAGAAAATGAGTATTTAAAGAAAATTGTTCTCCTGGACACTAAAATCTTCACTGCAATAGGAAGAAGCTAACTTCACAGCTCATCCTGATTAAACTAAGATGAAAAGTAAATTGTAAAGTAACTATGGAGCCTGTCTTTCAAAAAAAAAAAAAAAGTATTTCTAGAGTCATCTATTAAAAAAAATGTAGACAGGAACTTTGGATTTTAGTTTTGAACTTCACATGAGTAATAGCATCACAAAGAGCATTTGACCTTTATAAAAAAACCTCTGCATCAGCCATATAAAACAAGAATTGTTCATAATACACAAAAAATATTACCTGGAACCTGCCTTACAGCTTGGAAAATGATGTTTTGGGAAACATCATCCTGCCTTGCTTCCACATGGAAGTCATGACAACAGTCTAAACCGTGCTGCATACACTGCTAAAATGTTCCTCAGCTCCAAGTGATGGGCCAGGTCTGTCATACTCACCCCAACGACAGAAAACATTTCATGTGTAGAGCAGAGTGGCACCTTTGTGTTTTCCACTGCCACTCCCTAGGGATGGCCATATCCAACACTTTCCAGTGTAAAGGAGTTTTAAGGATTTATGGCTCACAGTTCAACATTCTTTCCAAAAATCAGAGAATGGGCCAGGCCAGAAGGGACCTCCAACGTTCATCTAGTCTGACCTCCCTGCAGTCAGCAGGGACACCCCAAACCAGTTCTCCTCAACTCTCAGAGATTCATTTGCAGAAGACTTGCCTGTGTCAGTCATTCACCAAAGGTATTTTAAGGATGAATAGCTGATGCTAACCATGCTAGTGAAGCACTGGTTGCTTCCCATGCAAGATGTTTCCTTAAAGAGCAAAGTAAGTGTTTATCTGTAGAAAAAGAAGACAGAGAATTGCTTCCCCCCTTTCTGCTGTCACTTCACCCAGAAACACAAATAAGGTCTGATCCTTGGCTCCTGCTGGATCCCCTTGAATGCTAACATGAGTCATTAGCAGGCATAAAGCCAGTATCAATTAGTGCATCCCCAAGGCTGCCGGAAGACACGCCAGGAGTAGGTTGGGCTTTCGGCTCTGGGAGCAGAACAGTCCCTTTTCTCACCTCCTCCGCTCACCATGTCTGGTGAAGGACTTGTCCTTCCCTGCAGCTTCTTGCTCTTCCGGAGAGTAACTTCTGGAGTACACATCAGGGAAGTGGGAACATAATTCTCACACCTTCGCTGGTCTTGTGAGACTAAAAATCTTCCTGTCAGAGGCACAAAACTGCCTTTTCAAGGACAGCTGTGTGCTTTGAAATCAATTCTACACTTTTAAAATGCTACATATTTCCTAAGGGACCAAAACAGAATTACAATGCAACTCCAAAGCTCTACAGTGGCTCAGGGCCAGATTCTCAGCCAAAGTCCAACAGCATGGACTAAGTTGGAAGAACATATATATACAGTTTAGATGTCTTGTACACCTTTCCAGAGCTTCTCCTCTTCTAGTCAGCAGGGAGCATCAGTCAGGATTATGGTACAGAATAGGGAATGGAGTCCAAAACAAAACTATAATAATAATCTAAGGAATGGTTAATTTTAGAGAACTTGTTCAAAAATATCAAACTGGTGAGAAATAAGGCAAATATTACTCCACCACCTCATTTTCAGCTGTACAGCAGTACAGGGAAATCAACTGGGATGATCCCCTTCAGTCAGAGGCTCAGACACTGTGTGAAAAGGCCCTGAAGCTGGAGATTGTAAATGCAGACTAAAGAGCTGCCTGCTTTTACTATAAACCACGCTCTTCCATTTATCCTTGACTTCTTTGGCAGGCCTGAAAGGCCAGATCAGTGAGAAATGATCAGAAAACGTGCACTGAGGCACCACCATGCAGGGTATTCATAGCACATTGTCCTTTATCTGAGAGATTTTAACCCACATTAACCCCAAGCCGCTGGCATTTTCGTGTGTTATAATTTTACTGAAGATAGTGAAGACGTTTGAGAACTGGAAGAGGACATTGAAATATCCATGTTTTTAAAAACAAGAAAATTAAATAGCCAGATGAACTACGGCCTAACTTCAGAAAGAATCTATAATTTAAAAAACAAAACAAAACAAAACAAAACAATTTTTAAATCCCTCAAAAAAAAAATATTGGCAAGGTGTCCTGCCAGATTAGTGCAATCTCTTTCTTTGACAGGGAGGGTGAGTAGGGGAAGGTGGTAGATCTCAACATTCATGAGGCTTCTGATGGTGTCCTGCATGACTATCTCATAATGCGGCAAAGGAAATATGATTTAGCTAGAACAACCTAGAAACGGGTATACAATGATAAAATTACCTCCAAAATAGCCAACAAATAGAAGAACATTTTCTTTAAGGCCTGTCACAGGTTTTTTTGCACCGAATCCAGTCCCACCTTTACCTATCGCCAAGTTACTGCTGATTTTTGTTGCCTTTATGCCTTACGCAGCAGGTGGCTGGTTTGCAGCCAGTTTTGGTGCCTCCTGCAGAGGGAGGTTTTTATATCTTTATAAATCACCATCATCTAAATATTCATTTAAAATTGTATTTATTTGTTTAAATCTAGTTTAGGAAGCATAACTTTACTGTCCTGTTGGCCTCATTTGTCGGCAAGACCAAGTTAGACGTGACGGCGACATTGACACAAGCGAAACGACCGGTGCCAGGGAACGTTTCCAGACACAAGAACGTGATCCCCAACGAGGTTCTCAGCAGGATTTTGGCCAGACACCTGCAGCTTTCTCACAGGAGGACGGGGCACATCCAGAGAGCTCGTTCTCAGCAAACACGTGGGTGCAGCCACCCTCTTTGTAGGGAAAGAGCGATGAGGAGAAGGGAGATGACCAGACCCTGCCAAAGAGCCTTGTGGCAGTTGACCGGCCTTGGCGAGTGCTTACTGGTATATATTTAGCCAGTGCTCCTTGAATGTCATGAATAGTTAACCTACACAGCAAGATCACTTCAATAGAAGTGTTGGCTTTCTGTCAGGAAACAAAGAAATTATAAGGAGCCTACATCAGACGTTGCAGGTGACTTTCCTAACAAAGAAGTGTCCATATAGGACGTGATGAGGAAGGAATTTAGACAGACAAATTACCACACAGGAGAGAAAACGAGGACTGAAAAGGAGGGAAACCAATCTTACTTCAAGATACAGTCAACTGAAGTGTTTCTTTCCTTGTCTCACATCAGGTGTATTATTTTGCATACACATTTCTCTGATGTCTGTCCTTACACAGGGGTAAGTGTGTGCATCCATAAAATATGAACAATTAATACTGGAGAGATTAAGTTTAAGATAGTCTTTCCTGCAGATGGAATTTCACAAACCCTAATGCAGTAAAAATAAATCAGAGCACGTTTAATGCCTCACAGCAGATTTGCAAATATCTGCCCTTTCCTCTCACCTTGATGACGTGACCTCAGTCTCCTCCAGGACTAAGGGAAAGCCACCTTCTCTACAGGGTCAGAGCACTTGCACTGTGATAGTCTTGGGAAAGAAAGAAGAAAAATGTTGCATGATAGAGTCAGGCAAATCAGGCAAGACTGTATTTTTCACATATGGAGGAACAATTCTATGCTCTTTCTAGAAGACAGTCCACAAACCTCCGCAATTAGTGAATCAGATATTGCAGACATTACAAGAATTGTTTCCATAGGTCCTACACTTGGGCCAAGGTCCTACACTTGGGCCACAACAACCCCATGCATCGCTACAGGCTTGGGGAAGTGTGGCTAGAGAGCTGCCTGGCAGAAAAGGACCTGGGGGTGCTGGGTGACAAGGGGCTGAACATGAGCCAGCAGTGTGCCCAGGTGGCCAAGAAGGCCAAGGGCATCCTGGCTTGCATAAAGAATAGTGTGACCAGCAGAAGTAGGGAGGTGATTGTCCCCCTGTGCTCAGCACTGGTGAGACCGCACCTTGAGTATTGTGTCCAGTTCTGGGCACCTCAGCACAAGAGAGATATCGAGGTGCTGGAGCGAGTACAGAGGAGGGCAACAAAGCTGGTGAGAGGCCTGCAGAACAAGGCTTATGAGGATGGATTGAGGGAGTTGGGGTTGTTTAGTCTGAGGAAGAGGAGGCTGAGGGGAGTCCTCATCCCTCTCTACAACTGCTTGAAAGGGCATTGGAGAGAGGTTGGTGCTGGTCTCTTCTCACGGGCAATGAGCGATAGAAGGAGAGGGAATGGCTGCAAGCTGCAGCAGGGTAGGTTTGGGCTAGACATTAGGAAAAAATTTTTCATGGAGAGAGTGGTCAGTCAGTGGAATCAGCTTCCCAGGGAGGTGGTGGAGTCACCCTCCCTGACTGTGTTTAAGAGCAGATTAAATGTGGTGTTAAGGGATCTAGTGTAGGGGAGAACTTTGCAGAGTAGGGCTGATGGTTGGACTTGATGATCCCAGGGGTCTCTTCCAACCTAAATGATTCTGTGATTCTATGATTCTATGATAGTGCAGTCTGGTTTGTTGCCGGGGTAATTCCATTTCACATTCAGAGCAGTTTCATTTTCTTCAGAAATGCTCATACAGGGTATCTCAAAACACTTTGCTAACCAAAATAATATGAAGTGGCAATGAAGCTGTTGCAACAAACTCTGTATAATCCATGGATGTGAAATACAGCGTGAACCTCGATGTTCAATGGTGTAGTCGATCGATGTTCAACTCCTCATGCTCATTCGCATGAACTCTCTCTCTCTCTCACGCACTTGCAGGGATATTTTGGCAGCATTACTGTGGAGCACTTATTCCTTTATTTTCCAAAAATTGTTCACTGCATTGCCCTTCAAATCAAGGAAATCAAATCAATTGTGCCGAAGTACAGGAAACCTGCTCTTAAGGAAACATTTTCCCGCTGTCTCTGCACGTGCCAAGTACAGTATATCTTTGCCTTTCACTGATTTAAAAGTGGGGCCCTGCAGGGACTAACCTGGTGGTCTAATTTTTCAGTGAGTTCCATTGTTCTTTTGATGGGAGGAAAAGACAGAGAGGGAGATATTCATTTTCTAAGCAGCTCCCTAAGTCAGATGGATTTGGGAGTGTCACAAAAAGGAAACAGAGGAGTGGGTGTGAGGTAATGGTCTCCTCTGTACGAGGAGAGTGCTTCCCTTTAGCAAAAAGAACTCAGCCAAAAATAGTAGTCACAGGAAAGTGCTTTCCAGAGACAAAATTCACAGCCATATTTAAGTATAATCTGATGAACACCACTATGTTGGCAACTAAAAAAACAGGTAATGCAGAGACCACTTTAAGTAGCCTTATTCACTGTCACTTTTGCAGATAATCTTTACAGATCACTTATATGAAAAACATGGGGATCTTGTGTTTCAAATCTCTCTAAGTGACTCTGGGGACTGGGGAATGCACATATAACACGTATCACTGCTTTCATAAGGATTTTGACGTTGCCTTCCTGAAGTGAAATAAGGGAATCCTCTTGGAAAAGCAATAAGGGAATGTGGTCTAGATGAAACCATCCCAGGGTAGTGCAAAACTTATTTGAAAACAGTATCCAGAAACATTCAGTTTCAAAAAGGAAGCTCATATTCAGCAGGACTGTAATGGTTCCAGCCATGGCCAGTATCTTAACAATGGGAATAAGCATAAATAAGCACATCAAGAACCAAGAGAGCCTTGAGTGACAGGAAAAGAACTTGAAATTCCTGTGATATGTTGGAGAAGAGGCCTGAAAAAGGTAAGATGGAATTTAATAAAAAAAGAAATGCAAGTTTCAACATTTTTGTAGCAATGAGCAACTGGGTGGGGGACAACCAGCTTAACGGCAGTCTAAACAGGCACGATCTCAACATAACTTAGTGACATCACACTGCCCCAAAAAGGGCAAGCAACATTATGGGATACTTGAGCAGGAGTCAAGGGTAAGGCATGTGAAGAAAGCCACCTGCTCTGCTCAGAACTGACGTGGTCCTCAACTGAATTATTGGGCTCTTTTTTTCTTTCTCTGACCAGAGACCAATTGGACAGTCTTACGAATCTATATGTGCTGGAAAGGAATGGAGTTACTAAGCTTGAAGAAAAGAAGGTGGAAGGAAAACTTCCAAACAGTCTTGAAATTTGCAAAATACTGTTGCAAAGAAACAGGTCTCTTTGGAAATTAGAATCAGATGAATCATCTGTTAAGAGCTGTCGGTTGGTAATAAAGAAAATTTAAATTAAGAACCTGACTTTCCCCTGCATAAATTACATTAAGAAAAGCAAGGAGGTTTTCAGGTCCGACAGACCAAGATTCATCTGAAGCACTGCTCTTCCTCACGTGTAATTGATGTAATTACTCCTGGGGCTATTTATGAAATTTTGATACACAAGGGAATGCATAACATGAAATGAGTGAGCGCTTGGCTTTGGCACTTTGTTAAATGCATGTCACTGACCACCAGAAGCAGATAACTCAGACGTAAAATAATTGTGTGTGAGTCCAGCTTCTTTCCTATCTCAGCTGAGATCTCAGAGAGGCACACGTGTGTTCACCTTGGGTTAGTCCATGTGATCTCCTGGGTTGACAAATATCTTCTAATATCAGTTAAAAATTGCTGGAGATCACAGGGCGTGTCCAACGCATCACAAGACGAGACCTACTCGCTTATTGGCAAATTACCTTCCACTCACCTCATGTAGGTCTCTCTCTTCCTCAGGAGGTCAAACAGAATTATCACATCAGAAAAGGACTTTCTCCCTCCTCTTGCACTCCAGGGGACTACTTTTTAAATGGCAGAGCTTAGCACACGTGTGCAAAACACTATAAACAGAGGCTTTTGCAAAGTACAGTGCTATGCTTTTGGATGACGAGCCACTTGGGAGTGTTGAAAGTTGCTATTAACACTTCATAAACCATCTTCTTAGTGTACTTGACAGGTCTCATGAAAGATCCCACTCATGGGAGGATGGACTGGATGAAAGCCTAAGCATCATTAAAGACTCTTCCAAAAAGACTTTGACTTACCAACGGGCACAGCGCGGGTGGAATTCAGAGCCACGTTGTCAGAGCAGGGAGGAGAAGTCTTGTTTTGAAGTAGAAATGCTTGCAAGGAAGAAGGCATATTCCATTATTTTAAATAAATAACTAAAGGAGTGCCCTGCCCTTAAATAAGCAATAACACTGTTGAAAAATTCTTTGCTTGGGAACAAGCTGTAACACACCTATCCTGCAAGGCAGAAGAACAGTGGAAAACAGCAGCGATTTCATTTCAGCGTTGCAGCTGGCACAACTGCCAGCTCTGCCCCACGTGCAGCACAGAGAGGAAAAATGGACTATTCCTCCAAGAAATAACCTCTCACTTCAATCCTGGTGACCCGGGGTGGGAAGGAAAGATGTGGAAGCTTTAAATCCAAGAGAGCCCCGCAGACTTTCCATCACTACTATTATGCAAGTGCAGGCAGAAAGATGTGAAATACATTGACCAGAGCAAACCAGTTTCCCCCAGCCCCATGGAAAAGAGGCAGGAGATGAGAGGGTGGCTGAAGCCAGTCCTTCTCAGTGAATGTCCCCAGCTCTGCAGCCACCACCTTCCAAGCTCCCCAGCTTCTGCCACTGCTTCACAGAGACATGAGCTTCTCCAGAGGTTTAGCACCAAATTATACACAAGAATAAGAAAACTGTCAGCAGCAGCACAGCATCAAAAAGCTGATTTAATCTTCAGTGTATGAGCACAGGCTTGTTCCAACCATTGCCTTAAAAGTGGAGATCCTGCCACAACTGTAACACATACACGTAAGTGCAAAACAAGTTTTGTTTCCACAGGCCCAATCAGCTGTGAACCATGACTGAACTTTTAAGTTTGTGGAGCTGATACTCTTCCTCTTGCCCTGTGAAACACCAAGAAGGTCATTTTGGAAAATAACCAGATCAAGTGATTCCTTTCCTCTTGTAAACAGGACAAAAACCTGTTAGAACTCACCTAATCAATGAGAGATCTTATGTCCATCAACCTCCCCTTTGTTTGTCCATGAATTAGATTTCATAGCCCTGAGGAACCACAAACATTATATCAAAGGTGTGTCCTTACACAGGAGTTTCCAAGACACTTCTTATCAAAGTAATCATTGAAAGATGAAGTGCTATCTTCGTTTTCATGGATAACACCAAGTTCTGATGGTTTTTTACAAGACATTCCAAAAATCTACAAGCTGTGTTGGGTGTAACAAACTAGTGGTCTCTCCTGAGCTCCTGTGCTACGAATCCACGAGACTTCTTCCTCTGCAACTGACTCCCTGCAAACCTGAAAGTGTCCCTTCCATTTTTCAATGCCAGCAATCGTATTCATTTACCTTCCTAACACCTTCTGATCTTCTGGAGAAATTAAGCCACGGAACACTGTGACCTGAAACAAATTATCACCAGCAAAAGGTCTGTATCATAGAGTAGCTGCCAACAGCGAGGAAATAACATAATGGAAGCACCAACTGCTTTAAACAGACTGTTGCATGCTGGTAGTCCAAGAAAAACACTTGGCCAAAACACTTTTGACTATGATAAATAGCTAATAAGGCATTCATGACTGGGCAGCCAGTTCCAAAGTCTTCAAGGGATGTGGGCATCTGAATGATGGTGGAAAGTACAGGGGTGAAGGTGGGAAAAATATTTTTCCTATAGTTAAACTACTTGTTTTCTGAAAGGCCAAAATGGGATTTTTTTTTTTTTTCCTTTCACAGTGTTTTATACTGTGTTGGTAACATCTTTGGAGTGATTTGACCTAGAGTTTTGCCATTGACTTTGATTTCACTGACATATGAATTTGGCATTTAATTAAATATCTTTATCTGGAAGATAGTTACACAGGATATTTATTATAAATAATTGTATTTTAACCCAAAAATGCAACAGGATAGGCAAGAGGTTGTTTTTCCTCATCATTGTCTTTACAGGGATCACACTTCATGCTCCTTCACCAGCATGTATCACTTTTCCCCACAGAAGTACTGGGTGACCTACCACTCTTCTACCTCCCTCTTCCTCATCTTTCCTCTCCGTGTCTGCTCACACACGCCTCCTTCAGCTGCTCTGTTGTCCCTGCCATGCTTTTTTCTCCTTTTGTGTTTTCATTTCTCACTCACACTGGATCACCAGACATCCCAAGTCCACAGTTTCCCCTCTTTGCTTGAGGATAACAATTCCATCCATCCAATCCCACCCTCCTTCCTAGATCATTCCTACAAACCATGCCCTGCCAGCCCCAAACTCCTTTTTGCCAACCCCATTGACATTGCAACTGTGCCAGCTCATCCCCAGGATGTGATATTCCATGGAATTATTCTCAGTTGTCTGCCACATGCCAGATACAAACTCATGGTCTCAGCAGAGGGTAGTGCAGCTCTCAAACAGCCCTCTTCTGGAGAGTTTTTGGGGAACCACCATCCAGCTTGATCAATCAGCAGTTCCCTGGTGATCTTCCATAGACATCGTGACTCCATCCCAGGATGCACGCTGCATGTTCATCTTGAGCCTTCCTGCCTGCAGGTACTACACATGCTTTGCACAGTGAGCATCATCACAGATCAACCACAGGCAAATTAAAAAAAGAGAATTTTGGGTGTGTGCGATGTTCCATGAGATTTGAAATTGTTTTGGAAGTTCAGTGGTGTTGACTTGGGTCTCTGTGTCTCATTTCTGTATCATTCTCACATCCCACCAAAGTAAAAAAAAAGGGCATCACATACACTTTGGAGAGGCTGCTGTGGCCACCCACACGCTCTCTGCCTTTGGAGGGTGCTTTGAGAGGAGGGATGCTTGAACTCTCCTGTCTCAGGCAGCTCTTGACTCCATGGCTACATTTGCAACGCCACTTGATCATGAAGAGTAGGAATCATAGAATNCTCCTCTTCCTCACACTAAACAATCCCAAAGGAGGACCATTGCAGATGAAAAATCGAACGAGACAGAGAAGAGATGTCAAATTTGCATGGGAATTAAAAAAAAAACTAAACAGAGAGAAAGACAGAGACAGAGTCCCAAAGAGGTCTGATGAGAGCTAGAGCCTCAGGAGATGTCAGCAGTCTGGGGTGGCTTAGCTGGAGGGTATTTGTGTCTTGATCATGTGGGTGTCACTGAAGGAGGCTGGAAAAGGCCCTCTGATGGCTGTGGGTAAAGGAGGCTCAGAAGGGATGTCCAAACTGCCATCCAGAGGCCAGACATGAGAGAGCTCTTCCCAGAGACTACAACAGCAGAACATAAACACAAATAAGCACCATGGCCATCTCATTCATTGTGTAACTGTGGCATCTGCTGACACCAGCAAACAAGAATGTGCCCAAGCTCTCACCCTAAGGAAATCGTATGGCAAAATGACAGTTAAACCTATTTCCCTGTCGCATGGCAGGACAAATAGGAAATGTGATTAAGTCAGAAGGGGGAGAAGTTACGACCTCGGGAACCGGTCCAACATCCTGTAGACAGCAGCCTGGATAGTTTCAGTGGTCTGATCTATCACCCACTGAAAAGATCTGGATTCCAGGAAGGCCAGATCAGTCCTGACTCACACTCGGCACAAGGTTTGTACATACAGTAGGAGCGAGGTTGAGCTGAGGACACAGAAGACACTTGTTCTTGCCTGCAGCTTGTGTCATCTTCCACAGAATAGGGCTGGAAAACTGCAGGTGGGCTTTACCTGGCAGCTGGGTCCCTCCAAAGTTTCCCTTTCTCATCTCTGGCAGGATCTATAGAATACAGATGGTGTTGCAAATCCCATCTTGTGCCGATGGCTTGCAGACTCCTTATTTTACCCCATTGTCTTGTTATAACCCTTTGCTCTATGGTCTTGCTCAGCCTCCCTTCTCTCTCCTAAGGAGTGTCCTTAGTGGAGGTTAGGCATCTAGCCATTAAGTAAAATGTTGAGAGTTATTAGAGTGAAAAAGGCTTTATTACTGGCATTTATAAACCTCAGGCTGAGACAACTCTTTGGTAAGAAGGAGTCAGCCTTTGAACAAGGACACAGAACTCGACCTATGTCTTCTCATTCAGGTCTGTGCTCTGTTTCAGATCTAGCTCCTTCTCTAATCCGTCGTCCCAATGTGGGCCATGATTATCTGGGATCTCATCCAGAAAGATTTTTAAATCACCCTGAAATGAGAATTTTCTTTTTAAGTCATGTATTGAATTGATGGGAAAAACATTGTTTCTCTGTAACAGAATTAATTATTTTAGTATATTAGAAATAACAGAGATGAGAAAATATCCCATTTTCAGATGCTTCCTACTTAAATTTCACCATAAACTTGGATTGACATATTTTAATATCCTGACACTCTAAAGCTATCTTGTACTTACGTCGGCCCTTTTTTGTCATTGTCATGACAATAAGTCATAAAAACATAGCCATAGTCTTGAATTTATATTAAGATTGTAATAAATCTTAGACACCTCCATACTGGAGATGGAAAAAATGATGAGGTCATCCCATCGAAGCGCCTGCCAATGAAGGAATATTTTCTGCAGTGTAGTCTCCACTGATTTATAGCCAGATTGCACAAATTACTTAAGTGATGGTTTCCCTTCTGAGAGCTACTTCAAGAGAACAGCAACCCAAAATGTATCATGGAAAGTAACCAGTGTGCTTTTTCCAGAAGCTACTTCATATCAGAAATATCTAATCAATCAAATTTTGATATAAAGAGCAAATAGATTGCTCAACTTATTGAAAGTAAAGCTAGTGGAGGCTTAACAAGTACGAATGAAAAAATGCCTACAAGGTTGATTGAACCTGAAATAACTGTTTTCCACTCAGGACAGTGTGGAACAGAGCTGTAAATAGCTCTGTCTCCTGATCGTCTGGAATCAATCGCATAATCTGTAGTAGTTTGGAAATGCAAGAAGTTAGATGAAAACTACAATCCTCACACAAAACCTGCCTGCTCTGAAGATGACGTTGTGTCTCCATTATCAGCAACCCATTCTGTGAAGGTACTTTAAAGGCAAGACCTGCTTTTCATTTTCAAGTCCCCTGCACCCCCTCTCCTACACACTGCGGTCCCCGCAGTAGGTGGCTTCACAGTCGGGTTAAGAGCACCCAAAATGATGGTGCCTCAAAGGGAAGAGAGAAGCTATAAAGAGAATGGGAGATTCTCTCCTGTCTATCTTGGTTCCCCCTTACCGCTGCCCAACTTGAAAGCTGATATGACCACGTAGAGGCAACTTGGACAACTCTGAACAAATATGTATTTTATACCTGTACTCAGCACTGGTGAGGCCACCCCTTGAGTCTGGTGCCCAGTTCTGGGCACCTCAGCACAAGAGAGATCTGGAGGGGCTGGAGCGAGTGCAGAGGAGNGGGTCTCTTCCAACCTAAATGATTCTATGATTCTACCTAAATGCTCTGCCGGAACCAGCTTGCAAAGAGGAACTGTGGAAGAGCATCTACTCCATCATTAAAGTTCAGACAATGCAAGGTGTCTTGGTGTCTATAGACAACTCTTAGATGTCTGTTGTGATAATACAGCTGAGCCAGGAACGTGCTTTCAAGTGATGTTGTGTTGGTGACTTGTGTCATTATATCACTATTTAAATATTTAATTTTTAAAACACTACCCCTTGAGATCTTTTCTAATTCTAGAGTAGAGCTGAATTTAAGAACTGAAAGAATCACATGGGACCACTGGACAATATTAGAAGCACAAGTGTACACATTGACATAAAAAAAGAGAAAGAATGCCTGCAAACACTTACCTCTTCCAGGATATTTTTTAAGAGGTACTTCATTTAAGCCCAGACACAGATACATTTCATTTTATCCCCTTAAGCAAATATTAGTGATTCTTTGTCAAGGCAAACATTAAATTTGAAGAACAACCAGGCACCCAGCTGGGGATGGGGCAGTGAACTCCATTCTATTTTTCATTATTTTCATCTCCTCAATCCTCATTTTCCCAAACCACTCAAGGTATGAAATATAGAACAAGTGAAGTTTTAGTAACTCCCCTGAATGCAATAACACAGTTCTGAAGTCCCTTAAGGGTTTGGAGCTACTTGTGGAGAAGGTGTGAAGATACACGCTTTTATGGGGGTTGGACAGAAGACACCAACAGGGCACTCTGCTTTTCTCCGGGTATTTCCTTCACATTCAACAGAGCAACTGACAAGTTCTTTAAAAAAAATAATAATATTTTTAATATTTTTCATCTATTTTCTTCTGTTAAACATTACAAGTTTCCCATCCAACAACTGGTATATAGCGTGTGGATTACTGGTTCCACAGAGAAAAAATGGAACAATAAAAATAAATACACCCTAAAACCTGGTGAATTTGCCAGATGAGTTCTGCCTAGTGCAGTCTGATAGTGCAATCCATGCACTTCCAGGATTTTCTTTAGATCTATTATTCATAGTCCTTTTGGCACAACTTTATATACTTCTGCTTACAGTGCTTTGGAAAACTTATATTACAGCTAACTCTAGTGCATTCAAATGAAAACCAATAGATGTTATCATCATTTGCTTTTAAAAAAGAGAAGAGAGTCCAAGTACATGGTAATTTATAGGAGAATAGTTCAAGACCACCAGTTTCACATTCAGCTCCGAGACCAACACTCTGTGAATGCCATTTTTGTATGAGGGTATCAAAAGAAGGGGGAAAAAACACAGAATAAACCTTTAAACTTAGTCATAATGAATCTTTAAGCGCAATTAGCTGGAATACAGAGTCAGCTCCATGAACTTTGGGTGTCAGTTGCACATAAATAAGCTGATTCAAGTGAAAACCAGTCTCCTATTTTCACAGAGGTGTTGGGATAAGTAATTGAACCACCACCAACCAGATCATTCTCCTCCTCCACACCAAAAGCAAGTTCCTGCCAATCAGGGCCTTCTGGATCTTCTTAAAAACTTTAACTAATAAAGTCCACCCTCGACACAATGGCACTTTTTCCTAATTGTTCAAAAGTTGGGGCTAAGGAGCTCTATTTATTTTTCAGTGGGACTCTGCTGTTGATCTTACTGCTCCCAGACCATGAACTCTGCAAACAGCCCCAGCTGCTCAGCATCAGCCATGACCTTCCACTGCTCATGAACCTCTTCCCTGGCCCAAAAGCGTAGTGGTCCTGGAAAGTGACCCTTTCCAGGCCTAGCAAACATCAGCTGTGTGCAGTAAACTTTCACATCTTCCCCCAGTTGTTGGAGGCAAGTGACAAATTCTGTGAAATTTGATGGAATCCCTGTTATTTTCATGTCCCCTGGAGGGACAACTCCAAGTCCCTCATCTCCATAAGAAACACAAAGCCTGATGAGGGGAACCAGAGGAAAAGCACCGCCAAGTGTTCTCCCAGGATTCACCCTGCTGGAAAAGCACTGGGGCAGTCCCCGTTCTGCGGCTATTTCATCAGAGATGGCACCCAACATTGTTACTACTCTACTGTTTTTATTATTTATAATTATATCCTCAACATTCAGAATAGGAAACAGGGAGACAAAAAGGTCAAATCTGCAGATCTAATTTTGCCAAACTTCCTTTTATTTTTTTTCTTTGGAATATCTATGTAAAAGCTTTCAATTTATTCCATTTTATGAGCATTTTCTGCTTGGTATTTTGAATCCCCAAGTTCCTTTCAAACAGAAGTGCTGTGATGCAAGAGAACAAGCAAAGATTCAGAACTCACCTCATTTCTCTGCTGAAAACTCGAGAAAATGCAAGGCTTACAGAGGCAAAAGTGAGAACAGCTTCTTGGGTGCTTTTATCTCGTGGTGTGGAGGGGATATCACCTCTGCAGCCCACTAGCTTGCTGTTAACAATTAACATTGGCTGCAAATTGCCTACAAGTGCACTACAGCAGCTCCTGTCCCGGGATTTCTGTTCCTCGTTTCCCGGTTTTCTCAAAGCCAGCAGAGCATCCAGGATGCAAATAGTTTAAGCAATGGTTTTTTTAGCAAAGGTTGGCTTTCGAGGGCTCACTGACCTGACAGCCATCGTTCTTCACAGACCACCCCCGCTGTCTCTCCATAGATGCACTCCAGGCTCAGCATAAAATAAGGAATATTGATTTTGGTCTGGCCTGCCCGTCCCCATCACCTCCTTCCGTGAGCTAGCCCTTCGTGCAGATAAAAACTGGGGTTTGAGGGATCCTGAGATAGATAAATAGACAGAGGCAGTCACCAGACTGTCCCTTCAGAAGCTACACATCATCCAGCAGGGATGTCACAGAATCACAGAATCTCAGGTTTTGGAAGGGACCGTGAAAGATCATCTAGTCCAGTCCCACTGTCCTGTCGGAGCTGGAAGGGAGCCCATCTTTTAAATCAAAGCAACCACATAACATAAGGTCTGTCACTCTGCTTCTCTGGCTGACAAGCTCTTCATCATGAATACTTCACTTTTAGATGTAGCAAAAATATGAGAATACGGGTTGCCGAATTATCAAACCACACAAAAATGTCTAATCGGTTCATCTTGTTTCTCTAGAGCCCTCTTAGTCACAGTGCTTTTAAGATCTCTTCTCTAATATATTACTTTGGATGAATTTTTGAAGAAAATGGAATTTTAAAATGTCTGAAGAGCCAGATCAGGTTGTGATGTTTGTTTGGGAAAGGAAATGATCCCCAGCTGTGCCTGCTATTGTGAATGCTTTGAGGGAACGGTCTGTGACCGGCAGCACAGGTTTGCACTGGCTGCTCTGCCTGTCCTCTGCCCCCCAGATTGCCTCCAACAACAGTGGGAGGTCACAGTAAGGGTGACCATAAAACACAGCTCCTCAGGGACATTCACCAGAACCTCCCAGAGCAGTGGCTTCAGACCTACTTCACTATCCTGCCTTGGGGACTTCCTTAGAAAAGGAAAAGCTGGGCCCTGGGTTCAAACCCCTTCAGGTTTGAGTGTTCTCACGTTTGGCCAAAGGCTTGAACTGAGGCTGTGGGAGGGCTCTTGAGAAATATATGTCTACAACTTTTTTGTGTGTTCTTTAGCCATTCCAGAAGTTGGACCCTCTGAACTCTCCCACAGCAGGGAATTGGGGGTGGAGGGCTATCAGAAGAAACCTGCACATCACAAGTTCTGTGGGAACAGGAGGAGGTGTTCTTCACACAACACCCACTTAACCTCTGGAGTTCGTCTCGACAGGATGTCAAACGTCTAATGGCAATTACATACGTCCAGTAAGAACTGTTAGTCAAGGACTATGAAACCATCTCAAGTGAAGAAGTCATTGACTTCTTGACCCAGATTTTTCTGGGGAATGTCACCACCTGCTCGATATCTTTGTTCTCCTCTCCAGCACCTACTGTTGGCCACTGGGAAGGACTGGGTACTGCACTAAATGGAAAATTATTGTGACATAGAACCTATAGGCTTTGTAATAGAAATTGCCATTAATTTGTGTTCCTGCTTTGGAGGCATGGAGGCATTTTGGAAAATTCAGTACATTTCTATTAATCTTTCATCTCCAAAGTACAAATTTACTACTGTTGAACAAGAAGACAATACAGAAATGGATTTACATTTTGTAGTGGCAGCTCAAAGGTTACTTGGATTTGTTCTGTGTTTCTTTTTATTCCCTGTTTCCCAGACTCTTTTAGAGTCCCTGTTACTTGAGCATCCTTAGGTCATGTCTGCCTCATGAAACTAAGGCTTGTCCCTGCCAAAGACCATGATGGCTGAAAGGAAGTGAAGGGTTTCTCAATCCCACCCTTTGTAAACCCCTGCAGGTTGGACCTGCCTGTCTTTGGAGAAGACCAGACACAAAAGCCAGCTTGCATTTGCTGGGACTGTAGCAGAGCTATAGCCTGCAAAAGCCCTGAGAGGGACAGGGAAAGCCTCTCTGCTACCACAAACACCAGCAGAGCCAACACCATCGGGCCAATGTCCATCTCCAGACACCGAGCATTTCAATGGTGCACTGACTGTCCCTACAAATCACTAACACCCAGATCTCTGCTGGCCCTCGGAGAGAGGGTGCTTCTGCTTACAAACCTCCCACCATCTTCTTCAGCTACTTGGGCTGCAGAAAACTGCACAAATTACCAAGAAAATAGGGACTTCCTGAAGAAACAGAATCATAATATTTGAGACATCAAGCTGTTTATCTTCAGTACATGGGCTGTGCTTAGCAGAAGGTCTTACCTGCATTTGGCCTGGACATGAGGCAAGAATTCTTCCCAGCAAGAGTGGTCAGAGCCTGGACTGGGCTGACCAGGGAGGGGGTGGAGTCCGCATCCCTGACTGTGTTTCAGAGTGGATGAGATGTGGTGTTGGGGGATCTGGTGTAGGGGAGAACTTGTAGAGTAGGGCTGATGGTTGGACTCCATGATCCCAAGGGCCTCTTCCAACCTGAATGATTCTATGTACCAGAGACCACCTTTTCTTACTAGGAATGACAATTGACATGTATTTTCTGCTGTAACTGTTTTGCATTGGTAATACAAGCCCAAAGCATTATTGGGCAGATGTTAATCCAAGAATTATGTATCCTTATAAGGAAATGTTTGAGTAACAATTCAAGGGCCACTTACGAACTATAATGTAAAATATACAGGATTGTTTTTGAAATATTGTAATATCATTCCAGAGTGAAAAGAGCAAGGAAAGTGAAATATTAGCCCAAAGAGCCTGTTGCTGCAGAAAGCTTTATGCACATTGTTCTTGGCGGGTGTAGAACAGGGGGATATAAATTTCTTCCAGAAATAGCCCCAGACAAGCAGTGCGTGGCGATACACATAGGCTCGTTAACATTGACAGGACTAACTAAGATACAGGCCAAGTTTGCTGTAGGACTGCTCTGTACACAAGGCAAACTAAAAACATGCTGAAAACGGCAACAGGTACAAGCAGACAGATCTGTTCCCACGAGTCTCGGATACTGGTGTGTGCACCACCTTTGTTGAGCGATTCATCAGCACATTTCTTAAGATTAAGTGAAGAGAATTCAACTTAAACTCTCCACACGTGCTGTTCGCTGCACCCTCTCCAAAATTAAACTTCTTTCATATCTCTCACGTATGCAATGAAGTGTATGTGAAGTACAGGACCTTCACAAAGATGTATCAGTCTTACTCCTTAACCTACCCAGGGCATTTAGAAATGTGGTCACTAAAGTTCCAAAAAACACCAGAAACATAGAAAAAAAAAAAGAATGGATGGAACAATAGGAAAATCAGAAAACCTTAAATATGATCAATCTTTACATGGCAAAAATAATCAAATATTTTCTAGAGTCTCTACTGGTTTGGTTTTTTATAAATTAATAATGAAATTAATAAATTTAATTAATTATTTTAATAAAATAATTCTGCTGGGACAGTTTTGTCACTGAATTCTCTTGCCATAGCCACTGGAGCTGCATAGCTCATGGTGTGACCTTCTTCCGGGCTCACTAGCTCTGTACCTTCAGGAGTGTTTTGACCATCTAGAGCTTGACAGCAATGAAAGGTCACCTACCTATGGGCAAGAATCAGGGTCAACGAGACAGATATCATGGTGCAAGTCTGCTCTAGACCACCCAAACTGGACGGAGAGATGGATGAAATATTCCATAAGCAACAGGGAGAGATCTGACAATTGCCAGCCCTTGTTCTTGTGAGGGACTTGATCTTCTTAGTTGTCTGCTGGAAATAGAATAGAGTGGAGGGAAAACAGCCTGGGATGTGCATGGAAAAGACCTTCCTGACACAGCTGCTGAGGGAGCCAATGAGGGAATGTGCCCTGGTGGACCTGCTGTTTGTGAACAGTGAAGGACTTGTGGGGGATGTAGTGTCTGGAGGCCATGTCAGCCAAAGTGACCACTAAATGATAGATATTTCAATTTGTGGAAAAGATGAAAATCAACAGAACTGCCACCTTGGACTTTCAGAGGGCAAATTTTGGTTTGTTTAGGAGTTTGCTGACAGAGTCCTGTGGGGACAGCCCTGAAGGAAAAAGGAGACCAGGAAGGCTGGACGTTCTTCAAGGAGGAAATCCTAAAGGCACAGGAGCAGGCGATCCCCATGTGCCAAAAGACAAACTGGTGGGGAAGAAGAACAGAGGCAAAAAGCAATTTCAGTCGTCTAAAGGAAAAGACTGTTAGGACAAAATGCAGTTTCTGCTATCCAAAAATATCCAAAACAGATTGAATCAATAGTGTGGATGAACAGAGATTTTTAACTCACCTGTTCTGCTTTTAAAATAAGTCAGATTTGCTGCCCGTGTGCTCCTATAGCAGCCATTCTTTAAAATAATTAATTAACTAAGCATATTAAATGCAACACAGACACGTGCGTTTTGTTTCCAAACCAGTAAGACCAAATTCAAATATAATACTAAGCAGCACTAAAGCACACAGAATTGTGAAGGCACGGTTCTCGTGAAAGTGAGGTCAGCAGGAAGCCCAGAGGTGGCACTCAGGGAACCAGCTTGCCCAGACTCAGGAGGCCCATAACGATGCAGCTCCGCAGCGTGTACGTCTTAGTTAATTTTCATTCCTTATGTGCTTTGATTCATGATTAATCCTGGACGTGTACATGCCCCTGTCCTCTGGCTCCAAGACTGGCTCAGCTCTCCAGACCGACCACAAAGGCTCCACATAAAAACGCTTTGACATTTTCCAGTAATTGCTGTATTTTATGGTGTGTTTTCTCTTGCAGGTCGTGTTCCCTCATCAGCTCCAATTTGCCCATGTTTATCATTATGGCAGAATGAGAGTTCAATGACTGAACAGTCAAGTGAGCACAGACACTCCCAGACCCAAACTCTGTTATTTGACAAACACTCTCCATAGAGGCACCTATGGCCTTAATTAAGGCCAACAACCAGCTACACTAGCACCGGTATAAAACTCTGTTTGAACCTTGAAACCACCATCTCTAAGCACTGATTCAGGAGCTTGTGGTCTTTTCAGACAATGAAGACTTGGTGGGAGGAAGGCAACTGTTTTTCCAGTCGGCTGGAGCCAAACTTGGTGCTGTTCATGGCTGTAACTGGATTTCCCTTGAGGGCAGGGATGCTCTACAGAGGGACTGGGATAGACTGGATAGATGGGCCAATGTTAATGGCATGGCCTTCAACGAGGCCAAGTGCCAGGTCCTGCCCTTGGGCCACACCAACCCCATGGATGGCTACAGGCTTGGGGCAGTGTGACTGGAGCTGCCTGGCAGAAAAGGACCTGGGGGTGCTGGTTGACAGGCGGCTGAACATGAGCCAGCAGTGTGCCCAGGGGGCCAAGAAGGCCAATGGCATCCTGGCTTGCATAAAAAATAGTGTGACCAGCAGAAGTAGGGAGAAGGGTTTGACACTGAAAGAGGGAAGATGGAGATGAGGTGTGGGGAAGGTGATTGTCCCCCTGTGCTCAGCACTGGGGAGGCCACACCTTGAGTATTGTGTCCAGTTCAGGGCACCTCAGCACAAGAGACNTGCAGAGTGGGGCTGATGGTTGGACTCCATGATCCCAAGGGTCTCTTCCAACCTAAATGATTCTATGATTCTATGATTCAGAGCTCAAACCTCCCTTTCTGAGCGGCACAGACTGACTCTGCTCCCAAATCACAGCAGGCTGGAAAAGTCACTGTGTGTGGGTATGAACTTGTAAAAGAGCAGAGCCTGAAGTATTCAGCCCTCCATCACTCCCCGCTTACATCTTACCAGAAGGCTTGTGTCATCAAGACAGAATAATACACTAACTCACCTGGCAATGACAAAAAGTTTTACAAAATGGATGGAAACTGCAATTACAAGGATTATTTGGAGAAAATAAAAAGTGTAGGTTAAAAACTGTGGGTTTAAAAGGTCATCAGGTTTGGGTAGGGCTTTTTTCCCCCATATCAGTACGTATCAAATCCCTGATGGCTTGCCACAACAGAACATTCCCTATACAAGGGGGACACACCAACCTGTCCAGCTTTCTTCACAGCATTCTCACCACAAACATGATAAAGCCTTGGTCAGCTTAGTCACAGTGTAAACAACACTAATGAAATAAATCAAGAAGTACAATAAAGTGAATTGGAATGAAGCTCGTTTGCTGAGTAAACAACCACCAGAGCAGTAATAGCAGTCATTTATCTGATGTAATGGCAAAATCAAAATAGACTGCAGATCTGCTATTGCCATAATCCCTGATCTCAGCAGAACCCCTTAATGAAGTCATTCTTCTTGCAACTTCTGGCAGGCGACGTTTTTAAGAATTACAACAAACATATTGCTTGAAGGGTCCACAAAATAAATCACAACATTCACTCTAATCCTATGGAACGTAGGCTACATTTATAGTGCCTGTGACCATGCTCTGGGCTCCAGACCTTCCCAGTCTCCTGGCAGGACAAGTGGTCACAACCTTCACAGCTCCTTCTCAGCCTGCACAGTCAAGGCCCTGTTCTGCAGAAGCAAGAGTTTTGGGAGGGTGCACTGATGTGAGCTTGGACGTGCCTGTGCCTGGACCCAGGATCCCTGGGTAGAACAGTTTAGAGACTTTTGTAGCTCCTCTTACCTTTGGCTTCAGATGTCCAATAACATTGTGATGTGCCCTTGTGGCCTGCGATGTGGGAAACAGGTTTTCTGGGGAGCCCACCAGGACTCTTCATCCGTGACAAACTGCCTGTGACAGCAGGCGGTCAGTCTCAGGGGAGAACTGGAGAATTCCCTTTCCCTCTTGGTTCTCATGTTTCCATACGACTGCAAAAAAGTGTTCTCTGCTGGGAGAGGTCAACAAGTCGGTCTTTAGCAGAGGAGCTCCTGCCCTAATGTGAGAGACAGTAGAGGGACACCTGGAAGCTCTTTGCAGTGGTGAGAAATGGGGTCTCTCATCAAGTAGAGCAAGTGTCCAGCCAACAAATGCACAGGAGCAGATACCAGGTATGGGAGAAGAGAGGGATGGTATCAGAACACCCCTCCAGACCACAGAGCACCCTCATTCACCTGGATTTCTGAAAGAGCCCGATCTTCTCATTTGAGGGGAAGCCTAATTGCCCAAGAACTATCTAGAAGTGGGTAGGTACTCCTCAGCTGCAATACATAAAACTTAGTATTTTGTATGTTTTTCTTAGGAATAATTAATAAGTTAATTATGTAACTTAACCTGGATTCTCAGTTATAATTTATAGAGAGTAACTGGGAAATCACAATTCTACAGTGGTGTTTGACCAGCTAATGATTTACAGAGACTTTTCTGTTATGTTTTCTGGAAAACATCTAAAAAAAAAAAAATGTATGTCATAGCTAAGGATTATTCTAGTAAAAAAAAATAACAAAATCTCTATTATTAGGGCTTTCATCTGTGTTTACCCTTACTTGGGTTCCCCCTTTTATCTGTTTGGCCATTTCTCACAATGAGACCAGTCCTTTATCACATTGCCAGATTGCCTTCAGCTTGTTTACTTGAATCTTGACATCATACATTTTATTATATGATTACACAACTATGGTCTCCAAGATGTAAACTGATTTTTATTGTCTGAAAGGGGGAATGTAATACGAAGCAGAGTGAAAGACAAAATTCTGCTAAACCTTATTTCAGGGAAATCCTGGCTGAAAACACACCAAAAAAAAAAGTGGTTTTCCCCAACTTGTTGCTAGCTAAAATTAACTCTGCCTAAATACATTCTGTTCTAGGCACAATACTGGGCAATTTAGGGCATTTTGTTCAAGCAAGTGGAGAGATTCCAAAGACAATCTGCAAAAGCCCACAAAAAAAAAAATGAAAACGGGATTATTTTCAGAAAACACAACCAAAGAATTTGGAGATATTTAGTCTGGAGGGGAGGCACAGTGACAGTCTTCATGTGTATAAATCTACTGCAGAGAACGAAGCAAACGAAGCAAAAGAGGTGGTGGAGTCACCCTCCCTGACTGTGTTTAAGAGCAGATTAGATGTGGTGTTGAGGGATCTGGTGTAGGGGAGAACTTGTAGAGTAGGGCTGATGGTTGGACTCCATGATCCCAGGGGTCTCTTCCAACCTAAATGATTCTATGATTCTATGATTCTATGAAACTGCTCCCTAGTGCGAGCAGGACAAGAAGTCACCGGTTTGACACTGCTGAAAAGGAGAGGGAGAAATTGAAAATTTTTCTTAAATTGCAATAGGGTGCAAAAATCAATCAGTTCTTACCTCAGCCATTACCTGAGGGCAGGAGGAGTATGTGCACAGCGACAAAAATGAGCATCTACAGCTCCGCCTAAAGTCTGTAAAAGGCTTGTTTTTCTCTGTGGAACAAGTGCATGTGATTTTCTCTTCTTCCTTTTAAGTAACCATGAAAAAAAGAGTCACCTGAGTCTTATTCTAATTATTACTTTTTCCCGTGGTTTGAAATCTCACTTATGAAAAAGGTACTTTTTTTTTTTTAATAAATTAATATAATAACATTTCCATTCACAAGACAAAAACAATGTCTGTAGTCTCTCCATTTATACATGCTGAAAATGAAGTTCCTGGTTTGGGACCTACTCTGAATTTGGGTGTGTACAACAAGGTGAAATGAAGTCCTTCAATCACAGACAAAAGATTAAGTCTGCTGTTATTGCCCAACTTACTCTCTGCTTAGTTTGTAAAATAAAAATATAACCAGAAAGTTGCATGTGTGTTTGCTTTTGTGCTTAACACACTCCTCATTTCCAGATTCCTAATGAAATGGACTAGTAATCTTGAAATTACCCTGCGGTGCCACCCCCTGCCCTGGGCAGGGACACCTCCCACCAGACCAGGTGGCTCCAAGCCCCCTCCAGCCTGGCCTTGAACCCCTCCAGGGATGGGGCAGCCACAGCTTCTCTGGGCAACCTGGGCCAGGCTCTCACCACCCTCACACCAAAGAAGTTCTTCCTAATTCTTTCCCCTGCAGATGCTGGTGACCCTTTTAGCACAGCCTGGCAGGAGGCCTCGTCCTCATGCTGGAGCTCCCACCAGCACCACGAGGCTTCCCTGCCTTCAGCTCCATTCTCTGCCATTACCTGGAGCTCAGGCTCACCCTGGAGCTCACCCAACAGAGCTTCTGTCAGCTCTCTAAGAGAGGCTTCAAGATCACCCCCAAAAGAGCATAATTCAGTGTGTCACATGCGCTAATAGAGTGGTGAAGTATCTCATTTTACAGCACCCACTGCTTTCCAACCCTTTGCTAGTGAGACAGACGGGTTTGGCAGTTGCAAAGTCTGCAAGGGGCCAGGATCACAGGGTCCTTAACAAGCCCTTAAGATCTCTAGTGGAGGAGAGCTCTGGTCCATCTTTACTTGACCTCAGCTCAGTGATTCATAATAAAACCATTCATAGCTTTTCTTTTATAGTTTGTAGCAGGCTGGGGGAAATGCTGAAAAAACAGAAGGTGCTGCTTGCACTGCCCTTGGAAGCTGTCAGCTTTATGAGTTGACCCAAACTGATGAAATGGGGCCAATTTGCAGGGTTACAACCAGTAATTCTTCAATGCCTTCCCTGAAGAAATAGGGTATTGTTCACAAGAGACCATTACACAGTCCAGCCTCTACCAGTTATCATCTATAGATAAATCAAGCAGGGAAGTGCTTTTAGCTCTCACGCACAATGAAGCCGTTGAGACCCGCCATGTCACCTTTGCCAGCCCAGCAGGGGATGGAGCAGAGTCCTGCTCGTCCTGGTGGAGACACCCCATGAGCCTAAACACCAGGCTGCAGAACTAAACAACAGGAAAAGTGGATAAGGCAGAGGAAAGCAGCGATTCTAAGGCTTTTGTTTTGCTGGGAATAGGGAAGGAGAACAGACCTGCTGGGGGAGCACACACCACGTGAACCCAACGCAAGATTGGGATCTTCGCTTCCCAGTGAGGTCTGTTACACAGCTTGGGCGACCATGCTTTGCAATTTAATGGTGCCTTTTAAATTAAACTTCTAGGTATTTTCATTTGATTATAACTGTGGGATGGAAACAGTGCCCAAGCCCAGCCAGGGATGCTGGCTTTCCCCTGGCTATATCCCACGCACGCCCTCGGAGCTCACACGTGAGCACAGCACTGGGAGAGACGGGTTTAGAGTACTGGAATGAAGCTTAGTACACTTTATGGGTACTTACCCAAGCACAAATTTAACAACCTTTTAAGGTTAAAATAGTGATGGTTCTATAAAATGAAAAAATTTTATACTGGGAACCTCACAGATCTTCTGTGGGAATGCAACAGGAATTTAAACCTGGATTTTCTGCTCAGCAGCAGCAGGACAGCAGCTTCCTTCTGGAACTGCAGTTTCTGTCTGTCTGGATAGTTATTAACTGCTCTTGATAACGGAAGGATTTGCATTAACACTTTTTTAATATCTGGCTATATATCTGAACAGAACAAGAAAGGAAAAGCTGTCATATAAAACTGGAAAATTCTAATTAGTAGATTTCCAAAATGGTTGGGTTTTTTTCCTTATCAATACTATAACCCTGCATTTTCGTAATCTTTTTCCTAAAATACAGTTGTTATAAACATCATGGCAAGAATTCAATATTTCAGTCATCTGGTCAGAGAGTTACTAGCTCATGAAAACTGCGTGCTTGCTCTCTGAACTCTGATGGAGCTCTTGCACCAGATGAGCATTTCATTTCTTTAGACTTGAGTCGGTACAAACAGGCTCTTTTCCAGGCAAACATCCTGGCAGGGACTGCTGGTGCATTGCCTGGGGAGAGAGACATCTCCAGACTGTTCCTCTCTCTGGGAAGGACCCCAACCTCAAGCCCCCAACACCTCCTGAGGGTGCCCAGCGCTGTTAGAAGCACACTCTCCACTTTGCTTTGCAGAGAAAATTTTCTTTCAAGCCCACTCCCAGCTTTTTGCTAAAACAGTCCCAATTCATAACCCCACCAGGTTAGATGCAGGCTGGATGTTAGTCCTTCTCCACAGGCCAAGAAGTAGGAGCTGGTGCTGGAACTGGG
>VZTM01006659.1:38311-69036 GCA_013400555.1 Jacana jacana | reverse complement strand
CTGCTGAAGAGTTTTTTGAGTTTCTGTTATGACATTTTCTTTTTTTTTTCATTGTAGCGTTTCTCTTCTTGGTTGATTTCACTGTTTGCTCTTACAGCCTAAAATCACATAATGTGTAATTTGCTTTGGTTTTCTGTTCTGACATGGAAAAGAGGCTTTGTGTTTGTGATTGCCATAAACAATTTTAACCTGGAGATTATTAGAAAAACAAATCAAGTCTCATTTATATTTCAGGTGGAAAAAAAAAGGAGTAGGTATTGTCACAAACCTTGATTATATTAATTTTGCATTTTAAATACTTGTATTGAAAATAAAATCAAATCCTTAGCACTCCTCCACACATTTCCAAAGACTTATATCCAGTCAAACAAATGTTGGAGGAGGCTGTGCAGCCCCAGGATCGCACAAGTTTTTCTTTACGTGATATCATACTGCAAGTATCTACAGCTGGCAGAAAAGGACCCTTGGTCTTACCCAATATAGGCTCTCTCCTGTTCGTACCCAATCACTGCTTAACAAGGAAGGAAGCTGAGGAGAAGTAATTGCAGCAACTTTTCTTTTCTGTTTACACGGTCCATTTCTGAGAACTGCAGGTGTTCCTTTGAAATTACTGTTTCTTTTCTGCTTTCTTACCATTGGATTTGATTTACTTTGTATCCCCTTCGTCCTGTCTGATACGGGAGCGCAATAACCACACTGTACTGGTTCAGGTTACTGCATTTCAAGCCCGTAGATTTTAATAACACCCCACCTTTAATAAAGACTGTGATCATTCAGATAGACATTTATAGGATTCTTATTTTCGTAACAATGTCTTTTCTTCACCATCTGATGCAACATCATTGTTCCAAATTCAGCAATGGTTCCGGAAGTTGTCTCTTCACTAACAGTGCTGTGGGCCTCTTTAAATAGTAAACAGTCTTCAGTATTTTTTATATGTGATCCAAGAGGCAGAACCACGGAGGATTTTTTCTAAGAATGACTACATCAGTAATTGTAAACCAAAGATACATTAATGTGAGAAAGTAGCCATATCTGAGAGAGAAAGGAAATTGATTGCAGCACACTAATTCCTGATACCAACCAAAAATATGGCCATTTGGTAGTAAATGTCATATCACTTGATTTTACAGGACTATGGGCATTTGGGACGTAGTAGAGATTGAAATTCGAACAAACATTTTAGTGAAAGTCTCAAATTGAGTGAGAAATCTGTTCAGATGCTTTTAACTTATTTACATCCATCTCAGTATTAAATCATTTTTTGCATAGAGCCTCAGTAGAGAACAATTCCATTTCACAGAAAATGTCAAGACCATGACATTTATTTTTGTTTTGCCTTGGAATGGAAATGAAGCATTCTGCATTCTGAGCAGAAATAAATATTCTTCCATGTCCAGTCTTTCAAAAATGTTTGGAAAGTAATGAAATGGTTTACCTCACACATAGTAAAATTTTTCTTACTGGAAGTGTTAACAGTTAAACATGTTGACTATTTATTTTTGGACCTAGATAAATTCAAGAGTGGTCATTTCAACACTGGTCAGATTGATATTTAGGGCTCTGTCTACTCAGCAACCAAAGATATGTTGTAAACAAACCAAGCTACTTCCAAACTCTCTGGCTCAGGTATCTAAGAGCAAGCAGTTGTGACTGCACAAACTCCAACCCCTCTGAGCTGATTCAAAGTTCTTGATAGGACTTGTGCAGCTCACCATGAAAGTCTGTAGACTCTATAGATTGTGTTCCAGTTCCAGTGTTGGCACTTTGTGTAGCTGGATAGAGAAGCAAGAGAAGACAGTTGGAAAGAGACTTGGTCATAAACATGAGGGTGCCCCCCTGACCTTCAGACTCTCTCAGCACCATTGCAGTGTGCTGTTGAGAGGGTAGGAGCATGTTTGAAAGTGGAGCACTGGAAGTAGGAGTATCAATTTGGGGCAGCAGTCTTCTCCCTGGGCCCACTAGTAAGTGGAAAAATAAAGAAGCCTTTGAGTTCAAATCTCTTGTGGCTTGAGTTTTCACTCTATTTTAAAATTAAAAACATGAAAAATAATTTTATCCTTTGTGTAGTGCAATTTTTAAAAGAAAAGGCATATGAAAAAATTAAACCAGAAATTCCATATTTCATTTCCTTTAGTTCTTTCCTTAAGGGCTAGTTGCAGTATCATGCTGACATACTAGTAGTATGTAGTGACAGTTTTTAGCCACGGGTTGGCTGCATTTGTGCACAGTGTTGATACTTACCACACTGCATCTGCGATACCCATATGTTCTTGCTTTGAGGTTCACAGCAGTGTCATTGACCATCACCGTATCCCTTCAAAATGAACTTAAAAACAAGCTAAAGAAATATCTAAAGTCAAATTTTATTTTATAAGCTCACTTCAAAAGCAAATTGAGAGTGTTGCTAGAGAGGTTTTCCAGAATAGCTGTCCCAGATTGGTGGGCAGGATTAGAGTACAGGTGAACAAAAATATTCCTTGGCTTGTCCCTCAGGATCTGATCAGACAAGTTATTTGGCCAATGCAGTCACTTACACTAAGAGTTCTGCATTGCAGTCGATTCCAGAGCTGGTATAAGGGAGATCCTGAAAAATCTCTGTAAAAGTATTCTCTGGGAAAAGTAAATAGAATTGCTGTGACGCTGTTGGCAGGAGCAAATCCCTGTCTGTCTGTTTGTTTGGGGTTTTTTGTTTGTTTATTTTAACAATATTTGCAACTGTGTTTTGAGGGGGAGGAAGGTTGAGACAGTGTCTGATCACATAATTCCTTCCAACAGCAGCTAAAGCCCAGCAGTAATGGCTGTTCTGTTACTGAGATACCGCACACAAATGTAAACAAATTTAAATGTCTGCCTTCAGAAAGAACTGCTGCATCCACATCGGTTAGAAGAAAACAGTTTTAAAAAGGGAAGCTGTGTTTCTTACCAAATTGCCTGCTCCTTTTCCAGCACACCAGCAGTTTTTTAACCACACAAACACAAGAAATAGACTCTTTGGTTAGCCAATCAACACACCTAACAGTAAACAAAACTATTACACCGTAAAATCAGCTCCTTTTTTTCCATATTAGACTTGAAAAGGTAGGGAGCGTGGAGGGAAGAAATGCTTCTCCTAAGGCAGTAAATTGTCCCAAGCCATTCTGCCCTCCTTCTTGCCCTTAGTAATGGACCTCAGAAAGGCCTGCAAAGAGCGGTTCCTAGAGTAGATGAGGTGAATGAAATTCCCAGTCTCTGAAACATGTGCCCTGAATGGACTCTAGCACACATGCCGCATTAAAAAGGTGTTCCAAGTTCTTGCTCAGATACTATCGAGCAAGAGAAGTGCCGGCATGTCCAGATATTCTTCACCCATTACCAGTATTTGAGAGAGCTGTTTTCCCCACTTCAGCAGCAGTATTCTTTGTCTCTTGTTGTGAACAAGCCTAATTCATACAATCTGGAGTCTTCCAGACAGGGAAATAAGGCACTTGTGTTTTCCATCTCCCCCATCAACTCTTAAGTTTGCCTGACCCAGAGACATCCTTAACATTATTTCTAGAAAGAAGGGAAAGGTTTGCAGCTTGTAGTGATTGTCATTGAAATAAATAAAAGAGCACTGTCTTTCCACCAGCACAAGTCTATCAGAGAAGAAAGCAGAAGAAACCTTTCTGTTCTAGGTGTATACTTTCCATATCTGTGAAGTGATTTACAAAAAAATGATTGAGATGGTAGTTCTTAAGAGCTGAACCAGACAGAGGAGTTCCTGCAGTCGCTTCAGTGACTTGCTTCTCACAGGCAACCTTATCTTCTGAACTGTGGCTGATCTGTGTCATGCTAACGCAATATTCTTCAGAGATCTTGGCCTCCAGCAGAGTGAGTTTTGTCACTTGATGTTCTTCATGGTCTGCACCTCCTCTCTTTGCTCTCCAGTGCTCATATGGAGCTTCCACAAATGCAGCTTCCCAAAGCAAAGCAGTGATCTGTTTCTGTATTTACCTGCTCCATGGAAGAATGCAGCTTCTGGAGTGGCCTTTAATGCCATCTGATAGCTCTACTTACACCGCTCAGAGAGAAGGGATTCCAGAAATGACAGTCCAAATTCACTGCTGTCTATCCTAGGAGCATCATTGCAGGGGGAAATCCTAGACAATTGCTGCTGTAAGGGCAGGCTTTGTGAGGTGAAATAAATCAATGAATAATTATTGCCTCTGATGGCAGCAGCAGCCGGCAGCACAGCTATGAGATGAGGGCGAGCGAGGCAGTACACGCTAATAGGCTGGGGGAATCCTGTCTTGACAGTTTTCATCCTGCTCCATTTCTTTCAGCAAATAAGATGCATCTGTTTGCCTCCAGCTCTCAGCAGACAAAGTAAACAGTCATGCTACAGCAGGTCACAGCGTGACTTCATGTGGGTAAACTGAACTACTCTGGAGCAATATGCATTTATCCAGTGAGAGCACACCCCAAGACAACATGGGCTGAGGGCAGCTAGCAAATGCCGTGGACAAGGAATGTGTCAACAGTAGGTCAGAGCACAACAGGGAAAGCCAAGTGCAATTGTCAAGGTGCAACAAAACACAGTGATAACTGCCTGAACCAAAATAAAATGGTGGTTTCTTATTTAACCTTCCTTTCCCTTTCCTTCATCAAAAAATGGCTGCATAATTTCTGCATTCACCATCCTTTTTCTTTTTTTCCTCACTTCACAATGTCCACTTACCACTGTAAATGTAATAAATATTCAGGGTTGGCTGCTAGGATTCGGTCTATTCCTAACTCTCCTAAGAAAGAGCAAGAGCACAGATCAGAAATCCCTTCTGTCTGCAACCTCTTGTTCTTCATAAGCTTGTTAAGAGCATCCATCAGTTCTCTTTTATTCACATGTATAATGAAGAGATGCTTGATTTGAATTTTCCGTTTTGCAGGATGCCAGCCACAGGTTTCAAGGAAATTAAGCTTTTTAGCTTTTAGATTCCATGGTAGCCCAGGTACAGAAAGCTTCTCCTTCTATATTACAGTAATTTATCTGCCAGAATGTATGTGTTTTCCGGATTTCATTGTTGCTAATAAAGTGTGAATAGCTGTGCATCTTGATAACTAACGCCATATATTGATTATTTTTACAGAAAGTCATGTTTTCTATGAATGAAGAAATAACATTTGACATTTATTAAAGACATACAAAATGACATTTTATTAAAGATATTAAATGATAAGAAGAAGAACTATTTCCTCCTCTTTTCCTGTATTTCTTTCCATAATTACATTTTATATATTTTTGTAGGTTTCATTCCTTTGTGGGAAAGCTTGTAAGGTTTTTTGTACAATATTTATTGTTTCTGTTCTATGAGGCTCATGTCTGTCAGGACAGAGATTGTTTCTGCTTTAGGACCTAGATATATCCTGCCTAGCTTGTTGCACTGAAATCCCTCAACTGGGAACTCAGCCTTACCTCTCTGTTTAATTAATGAAAAAGAATGTGTGCCTTGAAATAATGGTTCAGGTACAAGTCAAATCAGTTCAAGCCGGGTGTATGACTTCCATTTACACTCAAGTAAAAATAGGGAGAGCCTGCTCTGCCCATACAGTCAGGATGAAACTGGTAAATGTAGCTTCAGCAGAAACTGTACAACTGTTTAGTGCCCCACTAGTCCCATCTGGTTTGAGGTTGCTTTTCTTCCCTATTTTTCCATTTCATCCTGGGATGGACTTAATATTGGCCACTCATTCCTGATTGTGGTCACAAGTGCTCTCAAGGCGAAGGGCTACGTCTGTTTTAGTAAGTGCACCAGTGCCGGGGAATGCCCTGGATATGGCAGCTCAATCCTCTGCACAGTCAAAGTGCCAGAGCGGTCCCTGGCATGGGTTTGGACCTGGCAGGCTGGCTCCCTTCCAGACAGATCTGGGCACGGCTCAGGAAACAGCACAGGCCAGGGACTATTCCCAGAAGACAACTTGGATGCAGCATCTCTGTTGTGGAGGGCAAGAAAGTGTAATAACATAGACATGGGTCTCTTACCATTTGCCTCGGGGCCAGAGAACAGTTATGATCACATTTGAATTACCAAGATAGGCAAAGCAAGAAGCCTTCTGCATTTATCCTGTGTGTTATGAATCCCTTGGTGCTTTGGCAGTGCTGTACAAAGCATCCAAGGTAAGCATGAATGTGATCCAAAACCCACTGAAAGCAGTGGAGGCCTTCTGTTGTTATTAATGAGTTTTCAGTCGGACTGTAAATGAGCACTAAATGTTAAAAGGAGTAGTATTTGAAGAAAGAACATATGGGGGAAGATATACATTATGGATATACTTACTTTTAAAGAAAGGAAAGCAAACCCAAGGGCTTTGACAGAAAACTGCAGCCCTACCAGGTTAGTTACTGCTGGACTTTTAATAACATACTGTTTTTTTCATGTGTTGCTGCACCAAGAGTCTACGGTGATTCCACCTAAATGCTGGTATCAGACACTGATATATAGGTTGCTTTAGACTTTATTTAATAGGCTAAATATGTGATTTTATTGCAAAATTAATAGTTTCTCAAAATATTTCAGTATGGCACTTTAATCTGTCATCTGAATAGAGCCTATATTGGCCCATTTTCTAATTTTGTGATAGCAGCATTAATTCAACCTAAATACTGCTTAGGCAATAACTGTGATGTTTGGGATGCTACATTTTATGTTTCAGAAAAAAAGAACTTTATAGTAGGATATTTGGGAGTCACAGCTCAATTAAAAGAGCTCGAGATATTCTTTGGACAAAAAAGCTGTATCATGTAGACTTCCAGTGCATCACATGTCTTTGAAGAGTGAGATAATGACTCAAAAATGGAAATAAGAAGCAGATATATTAAATCATTTCCATGATTGCCATATTCTGGCTTTTCTTTCTAGATTAAGTGAAATTTGGGTCCATCCTGTGCTTTATGACTTTGCCATGAGTCTTAAACTCACCCTTTTCCAGGAACACTGAGAATAACAAGCAAATATGGATTTTGTGAGCTGCCTCTTTTGCATACCTTTCCTCTTACACTTTTCAAGTAATGTTAATGCAATTAATTATGGGTTTATTGGAATATGGACTGTGTTTGTAAGGAAATAATTTTTACACTTTTGATTTGTCATACTCTCATTAAAAACACAGTACATGTGATTGCTTCCAGCTATTAACTATGCTGCAGTTGAGGGGCAAATTACGCCCCCAATCCAAATATCCATACATCTTTGTAGTCCATACATCCTTATTAACTGCAAGATTAGTCAGAGCAGAATTTGCCTGAGTCAGAGATACCTTTTTGGCAATGTCAGTTTACTGAAATAATAACCCAAATGCTCTTCACTGTTGCAAAGTGTGTAGGTTTTCACTTAAGACTTGTATTCCTTTTATAATCATGTACTCCCACCATGCTCTTAGAGCTGATACCTCTCTGTAACTAGTCTCTCACAAGTAGGCATTGGATGACTCTTCAAATAACATTTATTGCTAGCTGGAAACTGTTAAAATGCTGTTACAAAAAAAAAAAAAAAAAAAAAGAAAAAAAAAAAAAAGGAAAGTAAAAAGTTGAAGCCTGGTAAATCCATCCATCTGGTGAGAACAGCAGAGCACAAGTCTGAACAAAAAGCTAACATTGAGTGTGTTAGTGAAGAGAGAAGAGGCTTAACTGTAGGAGCAATATTTTTTTTTCTTTTCTACTCTCCTAAAGTATTTCTGTTTTTTTCAGAAAGTTGATAAGGGAGGAGAAGGCAGCGCGTGCTTGTTTTTGCAGGGGTTCATGGCAGCAGGGGGAGGTTGTCATTAATTTGGACCATTAAAAAAGTCCAAACTTCTGTATTAGGTGACTGAGAAAACATGATGGTAAACTGAATTTGAGACCAGTACTTGATTGATAAGACAGAAATCAGTAGGGATTTTTGAAGTCTTTAGTGTTAACAGAAGGCTTCCCTATATCTTTCATAATTGTCCACAGTTTTCCCATCTAAGATACAACTGTGCAATGATAAACTGTGTGGAATAGAAATATTATCATAAAATTCAGGAGCCTCCTTTGTTATGTTCAGGGATATTATGGGTGACGGGGAGGCAGGACAGAGGAGGACACTCCAGCACAGAAGATAAAGCCAGGACCTGCTGGCATCTTAAAGCTTCTTGAAAAAAAAAACAAAAAACAAAAAACAAAAAAACAAAAACCCCAAAAAACCCAACCAAAAAAAAAATCAATGCAATGCAAAGTCCTGCACCTGGGAAGGAATTACCTCTTAAAATGGGAGCAGATTATCTGGGAAAGGGTGTTGGGTACCCTGTGAGCTGGGCAGGAGGTAACAGCGAGCCCCAGCAGCAGCGACAGCCAAGATCATGCAGGGCTGTGTCAGCAGGAGCATTGCCAGTAGCTCAGGGCAAGGTTGTCCCCCCTGACCAGCCTTCATTGTTACATTGTTAGACCACGTCTGGATACTGTGGCCTCTTTGCCCCCCCTTCCCCCACCCCCCACCCTCCATGCAGAAAGACACTGATAACCTGGAATGAATTCACCCCTGCAATGCTTGGGGCTGGAGGATGTCCCCATGCGCAGAGGCTGAGGCAGAGGTGGCTTTGGGGGCACCTCACAGCCACCCCAGTACTTACAGGGAGGGATGGAGAGGGAGCAGCCAGGCCCATCACACCATGTGTGGCAGGGCAAGCTACTGCAGGCATGAGCTGGAAGGACTGGGGTTCAGGCTGGGTACTGACACCTCTCCCCATGAGGATGGGCCATGGCGCAGAGGGATGAGCTTCCCAGGGAAGTTGGGCAGGCTCCATCCTTGGGGGGTTGGAAGACCCAGTTGGGCGAAGCCCTGAGCAACTTGGTCTGATTTCACAGCTAGCCCTGCTTGGAGCAGGTGTAACCTCCTGAGGTCCCTTCTGACATGAGTTACTCAGTGATCCTAGGTAAGTTTTGCAGCACTGGGACAGTATACTGGTTACATCTGACTAAAGCATCTTCTTGTTGTCCTCTTCATGGAAAATATTTTTTTTCAGAAACTCATTTTACACAAAGTCCAAAATAAATGACCAGTACTTGTTTGCTAGGCATTCACTCAGGAGTCTTTTAAAAGTTAGCCAACATATGTAGGTACACTTTTTCTATAGATTCACATTAATCTGCTCCAACAAAGAGCTGATGATGCCTATATTTTAAAAGAAAAAAAAAATTACAAATAACTTTATATAGTCTCAATTATTTTGAAACAAAATGTAGGCTTTTTCCTCATCCCCAAGATTAATTAAATAAGATACTCTGAAGTATATGTTCTCCATATAATCTTCTGTAGAGATTAAAGGTGTGCATTTCCTACAGTGACTGAATAGAGAAAATGGGATAAACAGATCACTATCTAGACAGCTCTCCCAAAATATATGCTGCATATCTGTCCACTACTTATTTCTGCCAATTTGGGATGATATTTTAGTTCAATAGTAGCTATCCACAATTCTTTGTAGTATTTCATTTTACAAGATATAAAGGAGAAAAGCTAACCTATTTTTTCCAAGAGCCCTTCATGAATGCCATGAAAAGATATCAATGTACCTATGAAACAAAAGGCTTCTGCAAATAGGAGTGCAAGAAAAAGTCTTTTTACTTGCACATTCTCAAATGAATTGCAGATGTCAGGAAAATCAATAAATCTCTCGGATATCAAGAAAAATAAGGATCCCAGCCACTTCCCCCGAGACTCTTTATGTAAAAGGTGACACAATAATTATGTAGGTGGATTACGATCTATAGGCAAGTGCACTGACTATTAACATCTAAAAGTGACATTTCCTTTTCAGACAAATTTAATATGAGCTGCAAAGATGCATTTTGCAGTCAACTTGCTTGTACAAAAGCTAAATCAGGCATGCTCTTATAATTGTACTCTATGCATTTTCCAGCTCAGACTCTATTTCTCCCATCTCTCCCGAGTCAGTAACTGTGGGTAGAGCTGGCCTAATTTTTTCAATGCATAGCATATTTGCCGAAATACACAGTTTATGAAACAGTGCCATTGAAACACTCCAATCAAATGTGGTGAAAAATAATGATCAGGGAATGAGGGCAAGGGAAGGAGCAAAAAAAAACAAAAAAACAACCCAACATTGAAATGTTTTATTCTGACAGCTTGGAAATGAACTTTTTGACTTTTCAAGACAGCCTTTTTGCTAAAGGAGGAAATGTTAAGAAAGATTCAGAGTTAGATAACTGAAAGCTAAACAAAACTAAGAAAGCCCTTTTCAAGGAAATTATACATTTCAAGTTAACTGGAATGGATACATAGTTTTTGTTTCATTAATTTAGTTTTGAAATGTTGGCACTTTGTAAACCAGGTGGGGTTTGTTTTTTTTTTTTTAGTTCAGGCATAAAAATGAGAAATGGACCACGCAGTTAATATTAAGTTCAGAAATTTGTAGGCAAAGTATCTGTTACCTGGTGAAAAAAACTGTTTTTCCTGTCCCCTTGAAAAATGCTCATGTGCTTAAGACAAGAATATATCTTATCTTTGGAGGAGCTGAGGATACCATTGGAAATATGGATTAATTCTGTAATGCTGTAATGTTGGTTTTAATAACTAGTCTTCTGACCTCCGTTGGTTGCTGCCGTCATTACGACAAAGCTTAAATAGACACAACCAAAATAAAGGAATAGCTCCTTGAGAGCTGTCATAGAAGAAAAATTTCCATTTTAGAGTGCTAAATGAGGGCCACTGCACCCGGGTCAGCCATAAGATGTCAACCCTCAGAGGGGGTGGAAAGACTTAGGACAACTGAAGTGGAGCTAAACAGAGACCTGAATTCAGCTTTGTCTTCCATGAAACAAACTTAGTTATGGCAAGGAAAAAGTCTGTATATATATTCACAGAAGAGAAACACAGAAAAGAGAAAAATCCATCAAAAACTGTATAACCTTGTCAGTGCAGGATTTCATGCAGCCTCATCAGCGCTGCCACACAGGGGTGAAGTGGGGATATTCCAGGATACCAGAGTTGCAGTGGGGGGCCCTCCTACCATCCCCATCTGTTCATGGTCTTGTCTCCCAGGTCTGAGCCTGCCTCTGGCCCCTGAACTCCAGGGGGAACCACCTCTTGGCCACATCTGATGGCTGAGCCCTATTTTTAGTGGCACACTGAGCTGAGAAAGCCAGGCAAGCTCAGAGCCAGCTCCAGGCACTTTGCTGTGAGCTACTCCGCTTTGAGTGGATGTGCCATCACTCAGAGGGAGAAGAAAAGAAGGTTTTTACCCTTCTCTTTGGAGAAATGCCTGTGTATTGTGGGCAGCTTGGGAACTTCTAAAGGATCAGGCCTCCTCTTGACATCTTGAAGAAATTTGACTAAAAGGCTACGACATGACAACCTAGAACTTTATAGAAAATGACAATTGATGGCTAGAGAGCCCTGAGGCAGGGTAAATAATGCCCACAGGGAGACTCTGCTTGGAGGAATCTTGCTACATATGGTTTCATATCAAAGGCCATTTCATTTCTTGTGGGAGGAGATAAGAGAAAAAAATAAACCCATGTTATAGCTAGTATCAACTAATGCTATGGTGAAAGACATTGCAGTGGTGACAGTGGTATATGAACTCTTGTGAAATAGGATAAAATCTAAAAGAGAGGCAATATAAACATATGCTGAGATTTTTCAGCTGATGTATGTGTGAAAAGAAACAGTACAAATGTAGTTTAATTAATGCCTTGCACTTCCATAAACTCTAGATCACTGTAAATGGAACACTAGCAAAAAGAGAAGAACCCTCCAAAAAGGACGGACTTAAACATTCCATATTTATTAGTGGACTCATGAATTAAGTGATTAATTAAAGTAATTTGATAAAGTAGTTTGATTGCTGTGTGTTAGTTTCTTTTAGTTACATGTGAAAGACATTGGTTAATAGGAAACTGACAGGCTTTTTCTCTGTTTGTGTCAGGTGCTGAAACTAATCTGAACTTGAGGAGCAGGGAAGATCCAAATACATCAGATATTGGATCAGAAACCCAGGATAAAAATGCAAATAACCATGGAACTCAGTCATCTAATCCACTGTCCAGTTCTGTGTCTGCTGAAAATGGAAATTCAGTATCAAATGGTAAGCAGTTTTTTAATCCCAAAGCTCTTCTAACATAAAATTGCTGAAGTGTTTCCTTGAATGAGCTTTTTAAAGTAAAGTCAAGCTGGAATCTTCTGAGTTGTGAAAGATCTGTGTTTCTGGAACTGGCTTAACTTTGTATGTGTGAACTGATAAGTCCTCTCCAAGAAAAGCTGAATGTGAAGAAAATAAATCAACCTCTGTTGAGGAATTTGTAATTAGCTCAGGTCCAAGTCTATAAGCAGCCCGAGGCATGGAGGACTGAGATTTGAGACTTCTAATCCTATAATCAATACAAATGGGACAGGAAATGGAAAATCAGGCTCTCCATTTGCTACAGGTGCCTTACTACTGAATGACAAATTGTTTGTCATTGCAACAAGATGATGATCAAAATGGTGCAAGAGCAGTGACAGAACAAATGAAGTCTTTTAAGCGTAAATCCTAAGGATGTAACACTTGTATTATATGAAGTCACACAATGCAAATACGCAAGTATAAATAGACACAAGACAAATAGAAAGTGTTTATTTTGATGTAATGTGGGGAAGCAGATCTCAAAATACTTGCATGGGAGTGGGGACAATTTTCTTCATGATGAAAACTTAAGTTTAAATGTGATTAGTTTAAGCAGAACAGTTGTATAGCCTTTACTGTTCGGGGTAGAACTACACATAACAGAGTTGTAGTTTGAGAGTTATAATGGAGAAATGAAAGGGAAAAAAATATTAGGCCAAGTGAAATATTGCATTTTGTTTTCCAAATATGCTATCTTCTTTTTTTAAAAACAATAACACTAGAACTGCTTAATAAGCTATATTTTGAAATGAAAAATTAAACTCTATTATCAAACTGAAGAATATAAAAATCAAGTAATTCCTTTCTTTTCAAGAAAACTTGTTCTCCAAATTCTCCAGCACTTGGCCAAAATAATTCTTCCTGCTCTTTCTGATAATCAAAGCAGAACTCATCCAAACTGAGAAATACAAGCATAAAGGTGTATTCATTCCTGCGTGGAACCATGAACACATTGCGACAGAGGAAAAAGACATCTTTGTCCAACCATGTTCCCATTTGTATCAGTGTGATAATTTGGGGAGGAGAGGAGCATATTTTCAGTATGTATAGTAGTCAGACTGTTAAATTAACAGAAAAACAGTGGGTAGACCAAGTCTTTGATTCCTTTCTGTGTAGTATTTTAACCATATATTCTGATGTCCTAATGGGACCTGTGGGAGATCAGCTTTGTGCAAGAGCAACCATTTTATCCCCAGACCCCTTAATGGGGAATTTAATCACAAGAGCTCAGTTTCTTTCATCTTAGAAATGAAATGATGCTTTAAGTTTATAATTAGTGGTTAAGTAGTTAAGTTATTAAATGATCTCAGTTACTGAAATAAATAGTCATTGCCTGAATAAAAGGCCAACTAATAAGTTAGATGGGTGCTTGTAATTGTGTGAAGTTTTTATTGGTGTATTTGCAACCATTAGTAACCAGGGCTGTTCATATTAACAATATACAGTATCTACTATGCATAATCTAATTCTTTTTAAACTATTTGTCTGTGGAAAGTTTAATCATAAAGGTGTAACATTGTGCAATGGAATTTTCCCCTAGGATATTTTTTTCCATTTTTTTCCATTATAAAGCACTGATTCATCAAACTCTAAGTTATCGTGGAAGGTTCCCAATTTTGATTTTAATTTTCCGAGCATTGATAAGACGTAGTTTTGATATTCATTGTATACTATAAGTAGAAAAAACCTCCCTTTAGGTCTTTCAGTATCCCACTGGTTAAAGAATTGGCAGTACTTGTGGTATTTCAAGGTTCAAACCTACGTTTTGCCTATCAGACTGTTGAAGAAATGATGAAAGCTTTGATTTTACCTTGAGCAGAGCAAAAATCAGATTATAAATTTTGAATCCGATTATAAAATGTGAATTCAAAGCCAGTTTGCTTAGGAAAAAAAGTCCTTCGAAGATTCAACCTTAACATCTTCACGGATTTGAAATCTGTGTCTTGTTGGATACATCTAGGCAATACCGATACTTGAGAATGTGTCATGAGATGTTTCCGTGTAAAATACTTTTTCATTTCTTTGTTACTGTGTACCAAACTCCTCTAGTGATGAGGAAACTAAAACCTGAAATGCATTATTAAATAGTTGATACAAGATTGCAAAACTTTTGACTATAGAGTAACCTCTTTCCCATTGTTATACAGTACAACTATTAATCTACTTTCCACTAATAATCCAAAGTCTAGATTCATACATTACTCATAAGAGTTAATATAGAAGCAATTTTTGAAGTAAGACTAGTCTTTTGCTCTCATGAGTGAAATGTCAGCACCACTTCTCTGAAGCATCATGAAACAAAGTCATTATGGCCATAAAATGATCTTTTTGATAAAGATGTTAATCTTACTTACAACCTGATGAATTCTTTACAAAAGCATTACTAAATAGCTAAAAAGCTGGCTGGCTCAGCTTCCAAACAAATTAATGCTGTGTTATTTTCAGACGCTGAGTTTAATTTCTGGCATTGCTGTTAGTAAAGAATTTTAATAGAAGATGATTTTTCATTTTATATAATGTAATCCTCTTATTTAGTTTATTGTTAGTATTAGGAGAAACACGTTTCTACAGGTCTGTGCTATCAAACTGCGACTTCTCTGCCACAAATCTTCCACACCTACCAGATTTTTAATCAAAGAAAGAGCTTTTTGTCTGTTTCTTGTCCAAACACAAAGAGTGATCAGAAAGCCTTTAGCAACCTTTTACATTAAAATACTGGAAGTTGTGCTCCTAAAGCACCCAAAACAGCAGATCTTCTGGTGGGAGACATTCGAACACTGCAAGTAAAAGGTTACTGAAATTTGTTGCCATTTCTAACTAGTAGCAAATAGGTTATAGAGGTGTGTTTAATCGTGATTCTATGATAAAGTGAGATGTTTAAATATGACAACTAGAATAAGTGACTGAGGCAACCTAACCTTTGGTCAGTGAAAGGAGAAATTCCCCAGAATCTGACAGCTCCTTGCTCTCAGTGGAGTGTGTTGTAGAGGTACTTTGTGTAACGCAAGTGAAAATTAGAGTAGAATCATAGAATCATAGAATGGTTGGGGTTGGAAGGCACCTTAAAGATCATCGAGTTCCAACCCCCCTGCCATGGGCAAGGGCTACTCCCAGTAGAGCAGGTTGCTTAAAACCCTATCCAGCCTGGTCTTGAACACTCCCAGGGATGGGGCATCCACAACTTCTCTGGGCAACCTGTTCCAGTGTCTCACCACCCTCACAGTAAAGAATTTCTTTCTAGTATCTAACCTAAATCTCCCCTCTTCTAATTTAAAAACATTGCCCCTTGTCCTATCACTACACTCCCTGATAAAGTAGTTAATGTATAGATAAGACAGCCCTATTGGATCAAAGGAGCATTATTCTCCATCGTGCCTAATGGTCACACAGGCACACGCTTTGCACTATGTAGTTCATCCAGCTCTGTTGGCATGCTGCTGTCCCTCCAGGGAAATCTCTCTAGTTATTCCACTTCTCCTCAGTTATAACTGAAGTCCACTGCTTGTGTATGGAGATCTATGTAAATGGGCTTAATATATAGTTTATCTTGATTGGCATAAAAGTAACTGTAAAGAACTTGTCTGTTTCACCAAAAGCCCTGTGCATTATTCAAGTAAGGGGATTGATTAGTCTTGTCTAACTTCAGCTGTCAAGAAGGTAGCCATTCTGTCTAAGCAGGTCACCTGTGAGCTACAGCCTGCCTTATACTCCTTTGAAACTTACCACCAGATCTAAACACATTAAGCAACAAGTCACATAATGGGAGAGATGTCACAGCAGATAACCTGACAGAAAAGGAGCATGTCACCATGACACAGGCTACATGTTGTTGAGCACAGAGCCCTACATATTGCCTTTCCTGGTGATGCCTCTTTCACTCTATAGCAGGCAATGTATCAAGTGGAGCTGATCAGCAGACCCAGCCTGTGTGTGGATGTGGAATCATGAAGGAAGGTAGAAGGTTTGGGGAATGATGTATGGCCACAGTTGCGAAGACCCAGACACACTGTAGTGTTGTTTTGCAAATGCAGATGTTGGAATCTGGGAGCTGCAGGGTTTCCAGAACCACTTCTAGATGTCTTGTCATCTAGACTGCAATACTTGAGATGCAAGCTCTCATATCTGAAGGATTCTAAAAGGACTATCTGAGAACAGGGCAGAAATGGGAAATACAAAGTATAGGAATAAGACACGGGATCAAGTGTGGGATCCTTTGAAGCAATATAGAGGAGGAATTATACAGAGTAAGTGCGTAAAGGACTGGGTTTCTAGTTTGAATGCATGTATTGTGTGGGACAAGGTCATATTCTTGATTATGTGAAAAAAAAAAAATAATTCTTTCATTTAAGTTCTCTAGTTAGATATTATTGATTCAATAATATTCCTAATAATTTTCACCACCACATTGCAGTAAAAATGTTAGCAAGCATTATTTTGCCAAAAAAATGCCAAATTAGACTTACTTTTAGTAACTTGAGAATAGTTTCAAGAAATCCCAGTCCAGATGGTGTAATTTGTGCTCCAGCCCTAATTAACTTAAGTCCTTGTAGTTCTGCCCCTGCCACTGCCCCTGCTAAACCGATGCTTCCAACCTTGTGCTGAATTAAGCAAGGTCTTATTCAATGCACAGCTGTGGTATCCTAATATTTACTTAGGTGTACGTAAAGGAAAACTCTCAGAATATAATCAACTACTCCATTTATCTTTCCAAACTCCACCAATTCTCTGCTTACCATGTCTATGATAACGTGCTGTTGCTATACATGGAAACTTTACTTATTTGATAAGAACTCTTATCAAAGTGCTTTTCATAGAAATAAACAGAAATTAATTGATAACCTTATTCTTAGCTCAAGGCTGTCATGGTCCTAAAGTGTATGAATACAGTGCAAAAGCAAGATCTTTTATTCAAACATGCTGCTGGCCTAGGAAAGTATTTTCATTCAGTAATGCCTACTTTTAAAAGGCATTTTGCATTGAAATGTGGATAATTTTGTATTACTTTGAGTTGTATCCAAACTGAATCCATGTGGATAAATTATTAGTTCAGGAAATTATTTGGAAAAAAAGGATATGTTTTGTGTTGACAAAAATGGATTTGGGGAGATAAATTTATTTCAAGCATTTAATTTGACAAAAAATATGTAATTTTTACTAAGGGAGAATTTTAAGTTGGTCAACAGGGAATTTAATGTAGGTAAGAAAAGAACGTTGGTAACTTACATATGATTTACAAGCCTAGTGTTGTGATTAATGGGGTGAAATTTTGTTGGTGGCTGGTCACCAGGGGTGTCCCTCAGGGCTCAGTTTTGGGGCCAGTATTGTTTAATATCTTTATTGATGATCTGGATGAGGGAATTAAATGCACCCTCAGTAAGTTTGCAGATGACACCAAACTAGGTAGCAGTGTTGATTTGCTTGAGGGTAGGAAGGCTCTACAGAGGGACGCAGACAGGTTGGATCAATGGGCCAAGGCCAATGGGATGAGGTTCAATAAGACCAAGTGCCAGGTTCTGCATTTCAGTCACAACACCCCCAGGCGATGCTACAGGCTCAGGGAAGAGTGTCTGGAGAGGTGGCCAGCACAAAAGGCCATGGGGATGTTGGGAAACAGCCAGTTTAGCACGAGCCAGCAGTGTGCCCAGGTGGCCAAGAAGGTTGGTTGGTTGGTTTTTGCTTGTTTGTTTATGGTTGGACTTGATGATTTAAAAGGTCCCTTCCAACCATGAAGATTCTGTGATTTTGTGTAATATACTGGAGACCTGAATATCAAACCTTGACCCAGTACATAGTTCATATATCATGGACCAGCTTCAAAAATTGTTAACTCCACCTCAAAAGTAGTTCAAGATAGTTCAAATCACTGAGAGAACAGGGTCAGACTCCTCTGCACCATGTAGAAAAGGACAGAAACACTGGGTTCTCAGAAGATTTGACCTGGCTCTGGAGCCACAAGTAAGGTTTCCACCTTCTTTACTGCCTGAGTGCATCCAGAGAAAATCTATATAATTTGAGGCTGCAGAAAAACATCCATATTTATGAAGACTTTACACAAGCCTCATTTGGAAGATCTAGTGAAAAAAACTAGGTGACCCTATACAAAGTGGTGTCGATGCACCATTATAGGGTGCCAAATGCAGGGTAGAGAGGCCAAAAATGTATAAGGATCATTCTTTCTCTTTAAAATTATTCTATTTCTCTCACAAAATCAAGTTATTTTATGGTATTATTCATGCAATTTATATTTTCATGAGTTAAATCATATATCAGTAACCATGTAAGAATTAATGTTTATTTACCAAAATTAAAAAATACATTTTTAATACTCAAAATAGTAAGTTGGAAGACAAGTGTTTTTCACAGTGTGTTTCTATGCCAGTTTCATGATTTAACAAGAAGCTGAACATGAACATGAAACAGAGCTATGTCTAGTGCAATACCTAATCTGAGGAGTGTACTGAGAAGATGAAGTTGTAAGTCCTCAGCCTACTATCGCCTTTGAGCAGACGGAAAGCCTGGTTTCCATTCCTTTTGCATTGCTTCTGCAATGAAAAGGTGCCAGGGGGAGAGGAGCCAGGGATTTCCGCATTGCAGGAGGAATCCCTGGCCAGTATATAGGTAATGTGTTATTTGTAGCCTCTTTCACTGCAATTGCTCCTTCTATAAACCAGCATGCATACCTATGATGCTATTCATCCTTGGTAAACAATAATTGTTCCAGTTTCAGTAAGCATGGAAATAGCAAATATCCAGGCAAATGTGTGATATTTTTTTGTTCTTTTTTAGTAAAAAATGTCAAGGTCTTTTGAATCTCATGCTGAAATCAGCCAATGCGTAAATGTCAGATTATAAACTAGTATTGTTCTGCTTTAGGTTTACCAGAGGCAAATGAATATTCAAGACTGTCGGCCAGCTCTACGGCAGGCTCATCGATTCAAAGACATAGAGAGAGCCACACTAGTCAGGTAAATATTTCATTGATGGTCTACCAGAACTGGTGAAAGAAAAAAAAATAAATCATAGTAGCTGCATGTTGAAACCTATCTTGATTAAAATTTGTGTGTTAGCGTTGAAAAATGTAGACTCCCTTTACAGGCTTGTATTGAGCTCTGAACAATAATGAATTTACTCTCAACATATTCTGTGGGGAGAATAATCATCCTGAAAAGTTCTCATAGTAGAGTTCAAAGGTTATGCAACTTACTGTTGCTGATTGTGAGGATGTTATTTTCAGGCAGGAAATACATCTCTTCGCCCTGAGAGGATCAAGATGTCATGTCTTTCAAGATACTCATGCATGCCAGAAAGAACTGCATGATTATGCACCTCATAGGAATAAATGTGTAACTATATCATCCTTTGGTATAGAAAAGCAATGATGTCTTTAAAAGCAGTCTTCACTGTTTTTATGCAAACATAAGTAAGTAAAAAATTGAAATCAAAATATCTGTAATTTAAAAAGCAATAGGTACTGAGATAGTGTGAAGCTTGCACTTTGGTTCTTCTAAAATTTCTGATTAATTAATGTCACTAAAATAACAACACAGAATTAAGTTTGACACGTAAAGTGAACAAAAGGGAATGAAATGAATCATAATTTATTTTCTTCAATTTTTTCTTGAGCATTTTGTATATAACATGAAAAACTTTACTTTCTAAATAGCCAGTTCAGGCATGAAGGCATTCAAGAAATTTATTTTTATTTCACTTAAATGGCATTACTGTATTCTTCTGTTGTCTTTTTGTCTTCAGTCCGCTTTTCTAAAATGGTATTCCCAAGTCATTTTTTTATTTGAGATGACCATAAGAATTTTAAAGTAAAGCCAGATATTCTCCAAAGAGAAAATATATTGGAGCTGAGAGGAATTTCCTCAACAGAAACCTCTCATTAACCAATGGTACAGTTTCCAAACTATTTTACCAGAAGGTAAGAGAAGTGCTTTACCACATTTAAATGCTACTTTTTGTCTAGAAGGGGCAGCTGAAATTTCATTGCAACAAAATACTGGCCCTAACCAAGCAAATGAATGTTTGGCCCTTGGCTCCAACAGGAGTGGAGTCAACCTTCAACATCATGTTCAGTCTTAATGTAAATTTCAAAAACAATTGGTATTCAACTGAGTAAATATGTGAGTAAACAAGTATAAAAGTGCAGGAAGACCTTATTGTGGTCTTTCAGTACCTAAAGGTATTAATTTAAACATGTTCCTTCTTGATCCCCTCTTTTAGTTTAAAACCATTACCCCTTCTTCTATTGCAACAGGCCTGCTAAGAGTTTGTCCCTATCTTTCCTGGAGGACAGTGCAGTACAGAGAGGCTTAAATGAATTTTGTATAGGGGAGCCATTATCATCTTCTTGTCTTTGCAAATTGAAACTGTATGCTTATGGGAAATTAGTCTGCAACATTTAAATGCTTTATTTTAGAAGCAAGTCTTTAACCATTTAAAAACGCGTATTTTTGATTTTTCAAAAACTACTTGCCAAGAGCTGAATGCAATTTCAATCCAGTCCTTTGAAATGTCACTTTTCAGTAAATACATGTTTTGCCAAAGTGTTTCACAAATCTTTAAAATAGATTCCATGCCATGTACTCAGAATTACACGCAGGGACAATCCGTAAATGCAAGCTCAATAACAACTGTGACAAGTTTAGAGAAGAAACCTGCAGTACTGTGATTTTTGATACTATTGCCTTAATGAATAAACATCTTCCAAAATGGTCTTGCCAAATGAAAAAGAAAAAAACTCTTCCTCCCACTAAAAGAAAAAAAAAAATCTTAAAAAAAGTCTGTGCTCACAGGGCTGAGAATTCTTACTGCAAAAAGCATTCCTCACCATTTCCAAAGCATGACATATATTTGAAAATGATTGGTTTTAATTACAGTTGACATTTCTTAGCATGCTGCTGGTGACTCTAACAGCATACAACCCTATTGTAAAAGTCTTTGCCAGGCTTCATTGCAGTAACCTTATCACTTTAAAGTAATTCTTGCACAGACGTATGAAATAGGACAGATTGTTTCACAGATCTGTGAAGGTACTGATTGACTAATTGCTTTAGAGAGAGAAACATAGACTGGGTCCTTGGATTTCTTGGCAGACACTCTGTCATTTAAGCTAAAGGAAACTGGTTCATTAGCTTTCAGGGACTTCTAATATTTATGGGGTTTTTAATATCTCCCTGCTAGTTCCTAACTGAAGTGACAGGAGTTCATTTCATTTTTGTCACAGGATCTCAAGGCTCATCTACATCCAACTAAAGTTTAGGCATTGTAGCTTATGGTACCATCATGTTGTCACATCAGGTGATAATTACCTGCATCACTGCCTGGTATTTCCTGCACACTGCAAACCTACACACTTCAGAGAGCAAAGACTTCAGCTCAGTATCTGTCAACATGCATCATAAAGATCAATCTTTTAACAAACACTTTTGGAAGCAATTATCAAGTATGAAATACCACGCAGATGTGAACTCAGCAACTAACTCAGAAATGTAATTTATCATCTCTAAAGTAAAGTCTGCTGAACACACAATCCCCACCCAAAAGTTCACTGTTGGCCATAAAAGTTACTGTTCTAGGGCAATGGTTACTTAAAGGTCAATTTTTATCAGAATGAAAAAAGACAATGGATAAAAAATTGTTGAAATGCTAAGACAATATTTCTTATTTGAAAGCTCTGAAATAAAATTCTACTTTCTTCTGCTAGAAAAAGGAAAAGAGTATTAAAAATAAAGTTTGATTTTTTTTCATCAGAAATTAAAAAATATACATCAAAAGAAATTAGTCTTGCTTACTAAGAGAACAAAGTATGTTTTCTTTTAAACTAATACCTTTTCCTTCATATTGTTCTGTAGCTGTACAGTTGTAGATTATCAAGTGATTATATCTATAGGTTGCAAGGAAGTACCACGTAAAAACGATAAAGATCCTAATATTTGTTATAACACTGTAGCACAATTTTCATCCTCAGGGAAGAAAAAACCTGAACCGTGAATTTGAGGGTCAAGCCAGTTATCAAAAAGTTTTATGTGCTTTAGTTTGTTTGGATAGTAGATCTGTAAGAAACTATTGGTTAGCAGAAAGCTGCACAAATTCCGTTCACTAACTGAGCACACCAGCTTCTTTGTATTTTCTCCTTTCCTTATAAACCAAAGCATTCTAGTCAAGAAAATCTTCAAAATGTAAACTAGATATCCACAGTAAAATGGTACTGCAAGAAACAAATTTACCCTTACAAGAAATACTTTGCTCTTAGAGCCTGAGCCCACATATATCAGCTACAAGGATGGCATCTAGCTCAGCTTCTACAGAAAACATTTTGTAGTGGGGCTGGGCCTCTTTCTCCCTGAACAGCACAAAACTAGGAAACTTCCTTTTCCAAATTTGATTCAAAATTACTGATTTAAAATTATTTAAATGCTTATTGTTTCAAATTACTTCACTGATTTGTTTTAACAGCTGGGGAGTTCCAAACGTGCCTGGATCTGTAGTCTTGAATTCTTAGCCCATTTCCTTCCAGAGACAAAGAACCCACCAAAATGGAAGAGATATTTCTTCGGGTCATTTGTGCCATAATCTTGCTAAGATAGAAAATTTTGGTATGACTAAGAGTCATTTCTATTCAGTCCCGGTCCAGGAAGTGATCCCAAAGCATACTGGAGGCTTAGCCTTAGTATCCTTTCAAAATGTTGAAATTGCTTAGCAGGGCCTAAAACTCAAAACCTCATTTAAAATCGAAAAGCTTTATAAAATATTACCTCTGTGCTCTTTTTCTGTTGCATGAAGCATTTCTCGGTTCCTTAGCCAGTCCAATGGGCTCTCTTCTCCAGACTGTATTTATTGCTTCCCCTGCTCTTGATAGCTCCTATGAGTGTGCATGTTTAAAAGATAGAGCATAAAGACTGTTTGAAATACTTACATTCTTTGGAAAGTCAGCAACAGCAGCAAGATGAAATAGAGTCAACAAAAGCAAGACTGTGTCTTTGGCACATCACACAAAAGCCAAGCGGTCCTGTCGCCTACTTTTTCACAAATACAGGGCTGTATTTGTTTTTTTTTAATTTTTGGTAAAAATATTTTAAAGTTGTTATTAACATTCACTACAAAGTGGGATGTGGTGTGAGAAAGATAGAGTGGAATGAAGAAAAGCAGGCCAGCTAAAAGACTCCTTGTTTCTTATGTGGGCAGCAAGAAGTAACATGGTCTGTCTGTAATGGGATGAGATGGACAACCTGGAGATAATGAACAGATGGGAAGTGAGGGGCAGATTAAAGACTAGAGTGATAATAAGTGTGTGTGGGGCGGGAGTGGGGAGTAAAACAGGCACCGGATAAAGGATGATTCAGAGAAGTAAGGCTGGAGGAAGAATAAAATGACTGAGAGAAGGTAAATAATAAAATGGAATAGGGGATTTAGAAAAGGGAAAGTAGAAAGAGACAGAGAAAAAAACAAACAAACACCACCCCCCACCCCCCCCAAAAAAACCCAAACAAACCAACAACAGAGAAGAGAGAAAAACAATTAAAGAGTTGTATAAAAAACAGGAGACAGAGAACCAAGGAACTAAGAAGTAAAAAAGTAGAAACTGTATGTGATGTTCCTGGTATGATATTCACTTTCATGTACATATCAATGTGGTCTTTTATGTTCCATAAGTAAATATAATCATGATAATCCACCTACATTTACAGGGTTGCTTTCTATACAAGTTAGTTGACAACCAGAGTCTCTTGAAAATTCAGCCACCTGAGAAGAAAGGTAGAAAATTTCCCATTGAAAGGTGCAAAGCCTCTTTGTGTAGTTTAGCTTTCCAATGACTGAAGGTTGGCTTATTTGTAATCAGATGATGTCATATGCCTTCAATGTCCTATGGAAATACACTCAGGACACATCACAAATAAGCACGCAGCCTGCCAGCCTAGTAGGTTAAGTAATATTAGATATACAATACACCCTGGTGTAAGATTTTAGTTGTTGGGGTTTAACCCAGCAGGCAGCTAAACACCACACAGCCATTTGCTCACTCCCCCCTGCAGCGGGATGGGGAAAAAAATCAGAAAGAAAGGTTAAACTCATGGGTTGAGACAAAGATAGTTTAAAAGGACAGGAAACTAATAAGAATGATAAAAGCAGATACAAAGCAAATGATGCACAATGCAGTTGCTCACCAGCCCCTCTCCAAGCAGCAGCTGCCACCCCCCAGCCAACTCCCTCCAATGATGTCATATGGTATGGACTATCCCTTTGGCCAGTTTTGTCAGCTGTACTGGCCAGCCTCCTAACTGGCAGGGCAGTATGAGAAACTGAAAAGTCCTTGATTTAGTGTAAGCTCTGCTCAGCAATAACTAAACCATCAGTGTGTTACCAACATTACTCTCATTGTAAATCCAAAACACAAACCTATACCAGCTACTAGGAAGAAAAGTAATTCCATTCCATCCAAACCCAGGACAAAACCCCCCCCACATATATTTCAAAATCCCCTCCCTACTATACTTCATGCCTGGATCCCATACTTCCCACTACAACCCAATTAATCACCACCTCCTTTCCTGTCTTTTGATGTACAGACACAGATACCATTCCCTTAGTCTATGAACCATCCCTTTAAAATGTCTGGTGAGTTCATTTAGTCCATGAATTTGGGCTTCACCTGTCATAACAGTCCTTCGGGGTGGGAGGGATAGTGTGTGCTATTTGTTGCACACTAAAGCCAGTTCGGGTTCCATCACTGCTGTGCTTGTCAAGTTCTGTCATTGCCCCACTTTCATTAGAACTCATTCTTCATTAATCTGGGTAATTGTTACTGTAATACCATTGATAGGGTATGTAGGAACCACAGCAGGGATGACATAAATTATTATATAGCAATATGACATAGCAATTAACATCAGACAATTCAAATCATTGGCTTTTCTCCCCCAGAACCAAATTCCCTTGAAGTACACATTGGACTTCTCGATTCTTCTGCATCACCCGTCAAGTGCACACAGAACTTTGAGCAAAAGGAATCATATGAATGGGTTTGGCTTTGCCCAAGATAGCAATAACCCTGCCTGTATTGCCCAGCATATTTTTTTATGTGCAGTACAGGGAATTTGTCCCCTTCTGTAGTCCACCCTGGCATAAGATTTTGGTTACCCGCTTTTGAAACACATTTTATCTGTCACGTGCTCAAAGAAGTAAGATAAAAAAATATGGTTATTTTTTCACATGTTGTTATATTAAAAGATCTGCAGTCTTATCTTTTCTATTTTGTTTAAACCCCATAGTGCAGGTTGGCAGATTGCAGTAATATAGGAGCCAACATCTGACAATGAAAAATTGGAAATGTCTTTTCATATTCGTGAAGAATGTATTTATTGTTTCATTATAGCTTAAGCCATAGCTCTTATTTCATGAAATCTCATTGCTTTCAGCAGTTTCTTCCCTCAGAAAGAGCTGCATATTCATTATAGTTTCAAGGGCCTTCTTTGTTCCTACTTGATTTAATATTTGTTGCCAATCACTTCTTTTGTTGACTGTTCAAAAGTTAAAAAAAAAAAAAAGAATAGTCAAGAATGCAATGTGTTACTACCCCCTGCCCATTGTCACAGTTCTAAACACTGAGCTCTAGCATTCGTTATTAATGTCTGTCGTGTTTGCCTGTTAGCTGGGAAGTAATCTTTGATCATCCTTGAAACAAAATGTGGCAATCAAACAAGTGTGGTGTAATAAAAAAATTACTAATGCCTTTGAGAACACATATCACCCAAGAGATGGTATAGAATGTTATATATTTAAAATTGATCTGATACAGTATATCCACCTGAATAGTGTTTTGTTTATTGTTTTGACAGTAATGTCAAATAATTCTCTTTATAATGTCACATACAGACAAAATCAGGTTTTATAACATGATGCGACTTTATTTTTAGAAGACTAACAGTCAAAACCGCATGCCTTATAGCTTAAATTGTATGAGATAACACATAGTATAAATTCATCAGGAGGTACAATATCCTCTGTTTCTGTATCAACGGCTTTTGTAAGGCTGATGCCCCTCTCCTCAGCAGGTATGTCCTACGTTTGACTGCTGTTACCTCCAAAAGGGAAAGTGCAGATTCTCCTCTTTGAACCACTAGATGCCACAGTCATCTCCCTAAACATTTGAGGCGCCTTTTCAGTCTCCATTGCTTCTTTCTCATTGCATTTTCCCCTGGTAGAAGGCTTTGATTGTTGAGGAAAAGGGAACAAAAGCTTCTGAGTATCTCTGCGCCCTCCTTAAGCTCCCGTGTTTGGCTGATCTGTGTAGGTATTCCTCTTGGGCTGCCACAATGGCAAATGGGTCACCTTAAAAGGCTGCTTGAAATTTGAGTTCAATGGGAGTGTGGTTGACTCCCCTCCTCCCTCACCTGTGGAGAGCCAACTACACGTCTGACTTAGTCGTAAGTGCTTGGTGTGAGAGAAAATAAATTGGTCCCTCTGCCCTTCATTCTCTTGCTGTCACACACTGCCGCATACGTGTAGATCAGCAGGGATTTAGACCATAAATTATGTGGTGTTTGCCTCTGGTGTTGCTTGACCATAAGGATAGCATTTCTATTCAAGAAAGGGTGATACACAACATCAGCGAATATGAGTTGATGGTTGATTTTGTAACTGCTTTGAAAGCATTGTGACAAACCTAGCCTCTGACTGTTTGAGTAAAATATTTCCATTAATACCACAAAGCAGCAGTGATCAATTAAGTAGCAACATGATCCAGTTTTTCAGATTAGTTATTTTTGTTAGAATTTGTACAAAGTAGTATCAGCGTTGTTAGGTCAGCTGTTGTGAAGACCTCTACAATAAATGATTTGTTTTCGGCATTCATCATGAGGAAGGCGTAGTTGCTGTCCTGAACATAATCTTTTTTCTCAATTGTTAGAGGCAAATTAGAAGGATGGCCTGAAGGTTTTAAAGAGTATTTCATAGTCAGTTTATCTGCAAAGAGAAATATTACCTTAGAGGAAAAAAAAGCAGCATATCTCAATATTTGTTGATATTTATTCACTCTGGGAAGTGTCATTTTGTATCCGATATCAGAAATCTAGAGCTTCAAGAACCTCAGCTAAAACAAATAATAATAATAAATAAATAAATGAAACCCACAAGAAGCAAATAAGTAAATAAAATAGACCTCTGTTTTGAATTTATAGGTTTGTCCAATTGTATTCCCAGCTCAGGTAATCAGAGTGCCTGACATACTCTCCTATATTTTTGAACATTGCCTTCTTTGTTCTAGTACTTTCTGTCAGATTATGCACTACAGCTATTCTCATGATTTCTGTACTGATTTTATTTTGCAAAGATGTAATATGCAATATCTTTGATTGCTGAAATACCTCCAAGTTGTATGGAAGATGATTAATCTAATTAATTGAGAATAATATGGTCCCATGCCTGTTACTACTTCACTGAGGGAAAGGGACAAAAGTACAGAAGACCAAGCCCTTCTTTTGCCAATATACATACATATATATATATATATTCCTGCAAAAATCCAAACAAACCCAACAAACCAACAGAAGACCCCAAGAGTATGAGAGCAAATCAAACAATTTACACCAAAAATAGAATTACCATCAGATGAAGACTATAAAAGTCTTCTGTCTGGGGCACAGCTAACTGCTTAGAGAAAACAAAGAGGTGCAGGGTACCTCTTTTGACGGTGTGATCTCTCAGGTTCCAGCGGTTGGGAGGCAGAGTTCATTTTGTGTCTAGTAATCTTTAGTAGACTCCTCTTTCATGGATTCTTCTGGAAAATTCTTTCAGAAAGCCAAACTAAGGCAAGCAGTGGAATTCATGTGGGGTTTTTTAGGATGAAATTTGGGTTTTCCAAATGCCATGTGATAGCAAAAGGCTGGACTTAGCAAAGATGCCCATGCCTGCATGCCTCTGACACCAGAATATCCCATTTCCAGCATCACCCCAAGTCTGATGTTTGGAAGAAAATTAATTTTGTCCCTCAGAAAATCCAGATAGCTGAAAGATGCTTGTTAGAAGAGAAGACATTTCTTCCTGACTCTTGTGGTGACTCAGTTTTGTAAAGAAATGTAGTCTCTTCTTTTTTTTTTTTTTATTTTAAATACAAAGTTACTTTTAAGATTACCCCCAATTTTTAAACATCACCAAAGTTACAACTGTCTTTGGTATGGTGTCTATATAACACCTGTTCTAAAGGTAGATTATCCTTTTGATGTAGTAAGAAATTTTACCTGAGAGAGAAAATGTATTTTCTTGTTTAGAACAAAGCAGATGCAATATATATATCTGTTATGGATCTCATGTCTAATTCTATTTAAGCTGACATACCTCCTCCAGAGCAATTCCAGATTTGTACCAGACAGAGCACCTGTCATCTTTGCCATTTTCTCCTTTCCAATAAACCCATTTGCCATCCATTTGGAGAGTTTTATTTTTGGATATTGTAAAGTTGCTCCAACGCAAAGAAAAATCATCAGCAATTTAAAAGAAAGATTAACTAAAATCACTTTATTGTTGTGTAACACCTATCAAGTTATTATGGCCAGTGGGACTGCATTTGCAAAAAAATGAGTGCCCCAACATTCACAAGACAGTCGCATGAATCAGCTTGGATCCCGGCGGCACGTTTGCATTTGAAGATTTTTAATTGGAGTTTAGAAGCATGTAAACTCATTTATCATAGCTGCTCTCTACTCCCTGCTGGGGTCTTATGTGGCCCATGCAGGTTTCCCAATCAAACAGAAATTTACATACCAATTTGATTTATGTTTAATGCCTAGGCTTCTTAACTCACCCCTGATTTACTGTGTGCTTTCCCCTTGTATGTTTAAATAAGTATTGTATTGGTAAATAGCATGTAGGCTACAGCTTGGATTTTTTCTTGATCCAAGAATTGGTGGAAATGTAATTCTTTCCTGATTTATGCTTTCTTGTAACACAGAAAAAAACCAAGCCCATCTATTTTTAGTAAACATATCTGTTTATCTGATGGGTCGGGAGTTTTTGAGAGGTTGCAGTGTGCCTGTCCTGTAGTTTGGCAAAACGGTGTGACATGCATGTCTGGAAAGCAGTCAGTGTAGGGGCTTATCAGATGCAAAAATAAAACACAGAAAGATGAAGCCAGTACAATAAGATAGAAGCATTTTTGTGAGAGACGCATGCCTGTCACATGTTGAATCAAAATACGTTGGTCTTGCTCATAATCACACACAGTAAGAACTATTTCCAGAGTTACTGAAGTTGTGCCTTTATTTTTGAAATGAGAGGTGAGAACATCCTGATCACTTCTATCTGTAGAGCTGATGATCTGTAGGAGATCCACTGGGGTTTCTGAACTGCTTTTGAGGGCTCTAATAAAGATAACTGTGAGTAAACTGTAGGCTGATATTTGTTCTGCTTACATTTTTAGGCAGCCTATGAACTAGAAAAGGTTAAAAACATGGGTTTTGTCTAGGCAGTACCATTTCTAAGATAATTATGATAATTTATCATCAACGTTTTATATTTATTGCATAATTCACTTTAGGTCCTGATCAAATTTTAGAAACATAAAATCATTGCAGTTCTAGACTCAGTCTCCTCCTGGATCCTATGATGGGACCTACTAACAATTTAGAACACTAGTGGAAGAGAAACATAATAATGCTGTAATAATTAATTGTGACCATCTACTGACAGTTACTTTAAAGTACCAACATTGACAAATCTACTAAAGAAAATAATTGGCAATATTTCTCTGAAGGGAAATTATGGACTAGCTACCTCATGCAAAGGTCTCAGAAACACAGGTTTATGTGTTATACATGTCCTTACATTGTATTGTGATTTAAAAATCTGTTTTCTGTTTTGCTTTTATGTCTATATTCAGGAATTTTACTAAAATGCACAGAACCAACTAAAACCAAAGCTCTAATAAAGCCTGCAGAGCTACATTGTGTGCAAATAAAGTTAGCTGTATCTTGTAACTTGCTAGAATGTAATTAAACACTTCTTGTCATTTTATGGTGAATAATTGTAGAAAAATCAGTGCAATCACAAATGAACAAAAAATAACTGGAGTACAATGCACATTTCTGAAAAAGTGAACCCTACATTTAGTCAGGAAGAGAGCAAAATGAGGTGAAATACTCAAAAGAATCTACTGATGCAAATTAATAAACCTCTGTTTAGCAGACAGCTTAATGAGTCCTTTAGCTATAGCTTGGTGATTAAGATTGTGTTCCATTTGACACGTGAAAAGACAGTGTAAGCTCTGTGTTACTTNTTTCTCTAATAGGTATGCAATACTTAAATATATATAAATCAGTAGACAAAATAATACTTTTCATGGTTGCCAGCATCCAACCAAAGTGCTCTGTCTCCACTACCTCTTATGTGCTAAAACCACTCACTCCGCAAGATTTGCTTTTGTGCACATGGACAGTACAAAGCACAGGAGCCGAAGTCCTTCTTCCTTGCACTCAGAATCTGCCTCTGGTAGTCGCTATGTCATCTCTACACGTGGGAACAGTCTCTTTAAACTGAGAGAAGTCAAACCTACATCTGATTTCCCA
>VZTM01006659.1:26617-37228 GCA_013400555.1 Jacana jacana | reverse complement strand
CCTACATCTGATTTCCCAGCATGCTCTAAATAGGTATAGGTGAAAGTCTTTCTGTGTATGTCCTGATGGAACTGAGCCATTCGTTCTCTGTCACCAAACCAAAATCACCAGTGCCAGGAGGAGAGCACTTACTTCTGTAGTCTGATAGTTTGGGCTGTAAGGTGCGAAGAACGAACCCTGGGATCTCTTCCCTGGGATGCTGGAATTTATTTTGTTCATCTTGCCGTATTTTACAATGGAAAATATGGATCTTGTTTAACTGCTTCAGTCCATTGCAGCTTCCAATGAATAGCTTTGGTAACTCCACATTGTTTTCTCTTGTGTGTCACTGTCTATGTTGCATCAGCTCTTCATGTTTGCTCAGTAAGGACTCTGGATACCAAACACAGGGATTGTGTTTCCACCAGATGGCAGGGCTCTGAAATCCTAAGTGTTCAAATGCTAAATGTTTTTGTGGGTCTAGCCCAAATGCTATGGTGCCCATGTCTGTCTTACCATTGACTTGGAGTAAGAAAATCCTTGCTTAAGGTTGGTACCATCTCCACTCCTTAACAGTTGAAGTTTCTTGTTCAGTGTTCATTGAAAAGCTCAGTAGTCTTAAAGCAATTACTTCCTACACACCTCATTCACCCTTCACGAAATATCTGTTCAGGATATAGAATAATAATGAAGAAACATAGCTTGCTGTTTTACGTTGAGCTTCATGTAAAATTATTCAGCAAATCTTTTCTATAGTGAATATGTATATTAATTCTTTATCTTCTCACAGGTCTAATCATGAATGGAAAAGAGAATAGATAACTTGTTAGTCGAAGAGATCTAGTTAAATTAACTGATTCATTTAAAACTCTGCCATTTCTTGTGCCTTTTCCTCCATTTGATTTCGACTGCATTGCCCTCATGTTTCCTTCGTCCAGGTTGAAATATAAACCTTTTCTAGCTTACTTACCATATCAGTCTCATAATGAGCAAAGATTTGAGAGATTTTTCTATCCTTGTTTAAAAAATGCAATAAAAGATACACACTTATTTGTGGATTGGACTAACATTTGTCCACTCTGCACTGGCAAATGGGCTCTGTCGTGAAACTGCTGACCCAACATTAATTTACAGCTTGCATAAGCAGGGTCTGGATAATAAAGCCTCTTCAGTGCCTATAAGCTATAAATAGGATGCATTTGTCAATTGCCTTGCCCAGGCAAATTGTACTCGCTTTTCACCCTGCACCTGTGTGCCTTTATGTTTCTTAGAATAGCAGTGGCGCTGTCTCGATTCAAATACTTTGTCCATCTTTCAAAACTGAAAAGTCCTCAGTACTTCATCAGAGTCAAACTTTTGTCACCTGAGCACACCCAAGAACACAGTTTCAAAATATCTGTTTTCTTACGAGTATACTGATCTACCAGTGTTCAGGTTGATCTTTATTTATCTCTGAAATTCTTTCATATGAAACTCTTGCAATGACAGTCTAACACCGACTGCTTTTTTGCATGTTCCATCACCTCTCTGAGAAGCATGCCTAATACAGGTTCTTGAAATGCCTAAAATTTAGATACAAATAAGGTGTCTAAATTTGGAAGACTTGATTCCAGACTACCTGTTTTCTGAACTGCGTTGTGCCCATAACTAAAGATCTATAGAAATTGGCTGCAGTAAGCCACAGTGCCTCCCAAACTATACCTCTGTTCTATAGGACAAACCTACCTCACCTGTCTTTCTTGATAAATTGTTTCCAATTACAAACTTTTCATTTGTCTTCTAATCTTTCCCACCCACACTGAAAGAAACAAAACAAAACAAAACAAAAATTACAGAAGAAGTCAGTGGTGTTCCTCTAACAATATCTGTGGAACTTTTCCTTTTCATTTGAGTTACCGAAATTCTCTGTTGCATTTTGTGTAATTATAAAAGTGAAGAGGTTTTTGATTTCATAGTGATAAGCAACTGAGATGGCACCAAAATATACATTAATGAAGTCTTGCAAATGCGTTTGATTTTTCTTCTTTTTTTCTTAAAATGCAGAATTTACACCTGTACTTGAAATTAGAATACTTTTTATTAAGTCATTATATAGGTTAATGCAATTCTCTTTGAAGCATCAACCAACCTGACATGAAGCAGATCCCCCATGTATCTTCAGGCACCTCCATATGAGGGCTCGTTCCTTCTCTGGCAGCACATTTGAAAGGTCTGACTTGCACTGAAGCAGCCTGTTTAAGCCTCTGTTCCCAGGTACCTGCTGCTCCATGAAGGAACAGCAGAAGCCACAGACAATAGCAAAGGCTTCTACCCCAGGTACCTCATTGGCCATCAGTGACAAAAATGCCTTTCATGTCACTCAGCCCTCCTTGCAACTGGAACCAACCACATGCGTAGTGTCTCATGAGCATTTAAGGGCACTGAACATCAATTCTTTAATCATGGCAACTAACATGCAGCAATCTCTCATTATGGCAGGGAATATGAATGCAGCCTGGACAAGAATAGCCACACTTCTCATTGAGCCCCTTGTGTATGATGAAATATAGGCATTTCAGTCATGTCATAGGTTCCTCTTATAGGTGCCCCTCTGGGGTCCTTAGGAAGGAAGTAGCAGGGTAAGGGCCATGTGCCATTAGCCATTTTGGTGGGTTTGGTTCACATTCCCTAGATAAATCCCTTCTGCTACAGAATACCCCCAAGTGAATAGCTCTCAGTACCTTCTCTAGGTGCTGCTGCACTGCATAGGTGTTAAGTAGGTCATAAAGGACAATGTGATGGACTTCACAGCTTCATCAACTTATGCCATCACAAGGTCTTCGACTGACTTGAACAAAATAAGTAATCGTCGGAACAGAAAGTTGAATGGGATGGAACAGTTCCTTCTAGGTGTATTATAAATCTTATACAGAACCATTTGGCTACTCCAAAATGAATTTATAAATAGTTTCAGGCCAACTGAAAGTATGTTTTAGGTTGTTAATGTATTCTCTGGAGGAAGACAAGAGCCAGCCCCTGGTTCTAAGAATAGCACCTATCTGTGACAAGTAGTATTACTAATGCTATGCAGCAAAACAGGTTATAGTTTCTTAGTTATGGCTATTTGGGTATTTACATTTAGGGGCAAAACCTTGGTACTCCTGCAGCTGCTATTTGCTCTGTGTAAAGGAGTATTTTATGAGTATAACATTATTATATGACAATAGTTTTAAGATGAAAGAATTAGAAATATGGACTACATAAGTAGTATGTATGTGTAAGCAGTCTGTTTTGTGTGTTTCAGAAGATTGTACTCATGTTCCCTTTCCTGACATGGGAGAGGTTTTTCCCACTTGTTTCACTTTTGGCACCTGCTTCATACAGCTTCAGTTCCATGACTTTCAGACATCAAGTTGAAATAAGGCAATTCCAAAACATTAATTTTCTTTATTTCCAGTTTAAAGAATGATAAATAGGGAGTGGGACCAAGGAGTTAAGCATGAAGTTTTAAACCCTTTTGAAGGACATGGTTTCTTCAAATCCAAATTATTAGCAGGGTGGTTTGATCTGTTTTCTTTCAGCTGTAATATAAATGAGAACAGCTTTCCCTCAGCAAAAGTGTAGAGCTTGAGGGCTACCCACATGCATTTATTTCTTTCTTTAATTGTAAATATTAAAGTGAGAGCACTCAGAACCACTCACCATCTAACATGGCTCAGCCAGGGCACACTGTAGGAGTCTCAGGATTTCTGTTCATCATCCTACTAGAATGTGTGGATAAGCTTTTTAATGCTCTGAGGTGTCCTTTGCAAATACTGGATGGAGGGCAGATGATGGTTCTCTCCTCACATGAGGCTTGGCAATAAAACACCTCTCATGCGTTCAAAAGAAGGATATTTTGCTGAAAGTCATTATTGTTTATACAACATTATGCATCTCACTGAGCTCCTTACAAAGGAGATAAGAATGCAGGACTGGGATATGCCCTGCCTACAGGTTTACATCCATGACAAAAGAGGCAGAGGATCCTGTGTTCCTGTGTGAAGTTCCACATAGATGCTGCAGATTTACACTGCCAGGAGAATTAACTTTATCCTCCTTTGTAATTATTATCATTACTTCTCACTAACAGGTTATTCATCAGCTTAGACTGTCAGAGAATGAGAGTGTGGCTCTGCAAGAGCTTCTAGATTGGAGGAGAAAGCTGTGTGAAGAGAGAGAAGACTGGCCACAAATCTTGCACAACACTGAGCAAAGAATCACAGCCCCGCCTCCACCCCCTTGTAAAAAGCCAACACTGCTGAAGAAGGTAGAAGATACCTCCTGCAACAGACTCTCATCAGGCATATGGGATACCACCATGTGATTCAGATGCATGTGTTTGCAGACTGTTAGGAGTGAAACCATCTGATGACTCCAATCTGCACAATCAGCAAGTTTTCTTTCCTTCACAAAGTGTGCAGGGATTTTTTATAAGCACCCAACTCAAGAGCACAGGATGGAGGAGCTACTTAGATCTGTCATGTGTGCGTGTACATGCGTGTGTTTGCTCTTTTCATATATATGCACACATACATATATGTGTGCACCTGTCAGTATATATATGTATGCGTGTTTATATATATATGGAGACAAACTGCACTATCAGTACCGAGTTTGAAAGTACAAAACGGTCACTTTCACTTAGAGCTCTCCCACGGACAATGAAGAAACTATGTTCAACTAATGATGTTGGGGAGAAGTGACTGACAGGCATTTTAGAGAGATCAAAAAAGTCTGTGTGCACACTGTACAGCTGTTTTATATAGTACAAAAATATGATGTTTCTTGTTCTCTAATGAATGGTTTTATTATATTCCATGTATACATATATATATTTCTTTGTAGATGTCTGTGTTCCATTGGCGTTGCAAACCTGAAGAATATTTACGTGTTTATTACTGGTGTTTTATAACTTTATGCAATTGGTGCTGTCTTTCTTCAAAATACAGGTAATAAATTCAGTACTCTCATTTTTCGTTCATAGTTCATCTTCAACAACATACCAAACAGTTTCAACACTGTGTTATTTTTTTCAGATCTGGCAATATCCTTTCTCAAATCCAATCCTGAAACTCTTGCAAAGCTCCTATATGCAGGTGTGATTTGATGCTGTTCACAGTCATGAATTAGGGAGCATGACTTCTTTTTGGTGGACCTGTGTTTCTGAATGTGTGAACTGTGAATTCTGCAGTGACATCTCAAATCTTATTTCATTCTGGGTTATGTAAAATAATGAGGCACTCACTTAGATTATAAGTATGGTTTGAAATTCATACCTGATTATCATAAGGTCAGGTGTCAGTGGAAAGATACATAATGGTAATGAGGTATGAAAATAGGGCTGTGATTTACTGTTACAAGCCAGAAGGCTTTATGGAGATGGGTATACCAAAGGATTATGTACTTATGGTGGTACAGTGATGCATTTATACCTCAAATTTCGTGTAATGAAATGGTTTCAGAAATTGGAGCATTCGAGTTGGTGAACATGAGTTCTGAGCAGTAATGTTAATTTATGAAAAACATGCTGCTATAAACTTGTTAGCTACTGCTCAGCAGTCTTTGAAATACTTCTTTGCCATTAAAAGTGTGATTTATATATACACACAGGTATTTTGTCAGGGGCCGCTTATTTTAATTTCTCGGAATATATAGAGCCAGTGTGAAACACTGTTCTTGGCTGTTTGCCCCATTCCTGCTGGGATCCAGGAAAAAGTGCTTGTAATTTTGCAGGTGGATGTAAACCTAACATTTTCAAATGTAAGCTGGGTTTAAAAAAGAGGGCTCACCCTTGCTTGGAAGTTGCTGGGAAAGGAAAACAATCTGCTTAGAGGTGTAGGTTTTTCCATCACGTTTGACAGAAGCTTCAAGCTGGCTGAATGACAAAGGGCAATCGCATGCTTGCTTGTTTGTTTTTCCAGGGAAACCTCAAATTGTTCCCGTGAATATTATCAAGCTGTAGGCAGAATTAAGCACTTTCTTTTGCTGGAGATTTAAATAGACATTCTAAGTGGACAGGGAAGTGGAGGCACCAGGTTAGCTCAGAATTTTACCTTGTTACCACTGTTACCTTCACAGAAGTCCTCTCTGTGAGATTGCTCATGTCTATTTCATGGAGATGCAGGGACTCTATGCTCTGAATCTTACCTTCAGCTGATGTAAATGGCCATAGATCTTGTCTTTACCCAGGAGGGGCAGCTGACCACTGTGAGGCTGTGCAGAAAACCACTCTAACCTGCTAAATTGTTATCCTCCTCAGAACAAGGCTTTGCCTGGAAGAACTGAGGTCTCTGCCTTTTCTCTCAGATAACCAGGGACACACAGAGATCCCTGTGTGAGAGCGAAATGAAATGGCTCCGCAGCTGGATGCAAGAGAGCTAATTAACCTGCCCTGGCAACTACATTGCTACCAGGATGCAAGTTGTTATCCCTGCATGGCCCAGCATTGCTATACATAGCCATAACAGCATCTACCCAGCTGGCTTAGCCATCCTCAACACCCTGCTGCACTGAGATGTGCCGACATGCCCTCAGGCTTGTCGCTCCTCAAACCAGCCTGGCAAATAGCACTCTCCTAAAACTCTATCGCATTGCTAACTCTAACACCCACTAGCTGGCTTGGTGACTGGTAGCAATCAATCCACTGCAGCCTGGAGGTTCAGGACAAGCTGTTAAAACAGGCTAAGAAGCCAGTTCAGATCCTGCCAAGACCCTTGCTGCGGCAGCGAGCCTGCTACCAGTCAGCAAGCTTGCTGTTTGTAAGGTGAGCTGATGTATCTCCAGATGATGCCGTTGTCATTGCTGCGCTTGTAATGTGGGAGCACCTGGGGGGGAGAGAATACATTTGCCAAACTGAGTTGAAAACTGAGGTGAAAACGGGAAGCAGCATAAATGCACGTTATGCTATTTTGCTATCCTTACTAAAAAGTTGTGCTAGAGCCGTGATCAGCCTCAGCTGCAGGAGCTCAAGCTGGGTCTAAAGAATCTTTTTTCTACTCTTTCCAAGACTGTGTTGTGCCCAATTACAGCAGCATGAACCAAGTGTGGAAAAACGGTATGTAAATTTTCTAGCAGGTTCATCAACACAGTTACAAAGGAGAAGCCAGTAGAAACCTGATTCAGGCAATCTGATTCTCCAGGCAATGAGCAAAGCAGATTATTCCCCGCTGTGCAGACGGCCTTTGTTCTATTTTTTACAAACTTGGGTAAGAGATACATTTTCTCGGGCTCTTCCTTAAAGCATGTTACCACAGTGGAATACAACAAACTAAATATCAGAAGATATGAGACTTTTTCTTTTTTTTCTCTTCAATTTTGTTATTAATTCCAGGTTATGTAGTGGCTAACTTTTTACTTGGGAAGATTTTTCAGGATATTCCATTAAAATACGGTACTATAGGAATAAAGTATTTGTGTTAAAACCTGTTTTAAATATTTCTCTAATGGCAATAAGATACTCCAGACTGTGACTTATGATGTCATAATTCACACCTAGTCCGTTCATTGGTCCCTTGGCCTTTGGCCTCGTGCCTAACAATGCAGTTGGTAGGGAATTATTATACCATAATTCACACCCTACTGTGTCTTATTGCTTAAATAACCATGCCCCCAAAGGTATCGTAAAACTACCATTAAAGTTTATATTGTGTATCAAAATGTGTTTACAGGGCTGGGAAAATATACAATTGACATTTTGAAATGTTGAGAAGTAGTTTTAGCAGAACTGTACAGTGCTTGTAAATTAATCTCCCCAGTGGAGTATGCACCAGCCAATTACAGTATTTCTTGAGTATATGAAGTCCTCTCTTGCACATTAAAAAGTAGCTTAGACAAAAAAAAAAAAAAAAAGCCTTATGAATTTAATATTCTAAAGGGAAATATTAAACTCTATGAGCATGCTAATGCCCTTAATATCCATCGAACAGTCTAAAATATATTTATATTTGCAATAAAGCAATTTCAGGAAGCTGGGGTTATCATCAGATAGTCACTCCTCCACATTGTGCCTTATTGCTTGCCTTTTAATATGTGAAACAAACAAAACTTCTAACAAATCAGCCTGCCCTTCGGTATAAGGTAAGAGGAATCAGATTTGTTTTACACTTAAAAAAGTCATTGGTCTTAAAGCCAAGGCAATTCTGAAACCATATTAAACCACAATAAAAGGAAAACAACAGCTGTTGGCATGAGAAATTTTTAAAGCTTGTAAACCTTACTTGTTACTCCTGAAATAGTACTTGGTGTTTTTCAGTTGCTGTAGTTACATTCCTATTGCAGATTATAAGCAAAATTTTGTTTTAAAAAACTGATTTAGACATTCAGAGAAATACATGCACCAATATTTTATAAAAGATCTGTGTAAAGCATGAAGTGATAGACCTTTTAAAAATTTGTATTGTTTACAAAACAATAGTATGGTTGTTGAATAAGTGAATTAAATTTCCCTTTTTGCCAGTGATCCTTTTTTTATTCCTTCTAAAAGGTTGACTTATTTTCATTAATAACTTTATTATACTTCAGTTCCTTTGTGCCTGGGACAAAGAATTTCATTAATTTGCTAAGAAAGTGTAACAGATTGTAGCATAGTTCTCAAGTGATAGTAATAGCCATATTCATTGTAGTTTTTAATTCTGCTCTATAGTATTGACAACCCTAGTAATCCTGTTATTCTTATCTCTATAAAGCCTGCTAATATCTGAAATGCTCTGAGGAACCTAAAATAACTTTTGCCATTCGCTTGTTAAATAATAAATGTAATTAAACTCTGTACAACTGAGTTTTCCGGAATGGTATTAAACATTTCATGGTTATGTGTTCTAAAGATATAGTTCTTAAAAAGAAAACACCACCTGAGCATAACTATTTGACAGTATCTGAACAAAACAGAAGGGAGTATGAGAAAATGCTTTTCTTCCAGTTCTGCTGTTCTCTGTATACTCAGGATTTTCATTTTGAGAAAAAGTAAATAAATCCCAGTGCTGGCTTTTACTGTGGCTGTGAGAATTAGATCATTAGCAAAGACCGTCTGTCTCCCACCTGTGGTTTGGCCCTTTCCCTACACATGAGTAAGTGCTGGACCTGGCCAAATCATGGATTTTGCCATGAAGTCTCTTGGGCAAAAATTTTGTCAAGTCATGGTTTGACTTTTTGAGGATTTTTGATTTATTACAGTAAACAAACAAAAATAATAATCTTGAATTAGCTAGAAGTATTTCCTTCAACCTTAAGCACCTTGTATTGATTTTCATATATGTGAATAAAATCCCCTCTTAGCTCTTCCTTATTTCCTTTTCTGTCACCTTGCGTTAATTTTCAAACAGACTTTAATGATGAAAAAATATAGTAGCTAAGTGAAAATAAAACAGAACCTTTAATATTTTTAAATGAAACATTTTCATTTAAAAATACTGAAATATGATATTTCAATATTTTCAACATGTTTTTCACCTCTTCTTTTCCAGCTGTAATTGTTTGTTGGATGCTGTCTGAATTTACACATCATTTCAACGCTTCACGGGCATACTTTTTCATAAATCCACTCATCTCTGCAGAGACCACGCTAATGAATATTTGTTTTGAGATGCAGGAGAACTGCTGAGGTCCTTAGAAGCATCAACAGGGAAAACATGACAAGCTCAGGTATATTGCCGTCATAGCAATGTTCATGTGACAGCTATTAGCTAATGCTTGTGCCCTCGCTGTTTTTCTTTGGGCTCTAGCCCCTTCTCAGTTTACATGCATATGTAGTCACCTGTCTCCTGATATTTGTTAGACTGCAGAAAGAAAAGTGCTGAATCTTTTATGCACTCCCAAGCAAAGGGGAGAAATGTACTCCAGGCTCTTTCTAGTTACTCCTTAATATAAATTGCTTAAATATTCCTGAAAATGGGAATCGGAATGCAACTTTCTCACTGTCCAGATGGGAACAAACCACTAGGCTAGAAAGCCGTGGCAATGATACAGCCACAGCTATTAAATGAGGAGTTTTGGATGCATAGCTCCTTTATCTCTCAACATACTATAACTTGATGGTCAGGAAAATATTCCAAGAACTCGGGGAGCTGATTTTACCTTCTTTCAGGAAGACAACTCCATGTGGATTTTTATAATAAAAACCATCTTCGCCTGTTTTTAGTGCAGATCTTCCCTAATGGAGTAGTGGTCTAAGCCTCACAAATCACATGGGCAATGGGATGTCTAGTGTCTAAATGTGACAGGACAGTCACCTGTGTATGGGTAAGTTTGGGTAAGTGCTTTGGAAACATCCAGATCAGATATTGCAAACTTCCTCATCTCATTGTTCTGACCAGCAGCCTGAAGCTAGATTTTGTCTAAATCCTTGTTTTGCTAATCTAGTCCTAATCAGTTTGTGCAGTTAAGAATAGCTTGAATAGAAATGACGTCTCTAATAATCTTTATGTATTACATTTTAGTAAGCTGATTGCTTATTTTTTCAAGTTTTATTTCACATATGACATTTACTGATATAGCTCCCATGTCTTAATATGAACTTAGTATTTAAAAAAAGACAAATAATTAAGAAAAGGGCAACAAAGATGATAAAGGGATTAGAGTATGTCCCTTATGACGAAAGGCTGAGAGAGCTGGGAC
>VZTM01006659.1:0-18999 GCA_013400555.1 Jacana jacana | reverse complement strand
AAAAAAAGGTAATGTAGCTAGATGAACGATCAGAAGCATTTGCTTTGAAACCTCTTACTTCCAGATCTGCAAACCTTCTATGTGCTCAGAAGCAAAGGTCTTCTGAAAACAACTCCACCTTAGCCTTGAGAGAGCATGATAGACATTCTCCCAAAGAGCCACCAGGTGTCATTTTGCAGCTGCATGCAACTTACCTGTCCTTAGAATATTAAGCCTTTGATTGCATATGCATTTTATTGAAGGCTAATATTGTCTGGGCTGAGTAGGCCTGAAGAGATCACTTAACTGGTTCGCAAGATGAGTGTATTCTTTGCCTGCCTCCTTTTCCAGTCTGTGAGCCTTCCCTTGACTGATGAAAACCTATCCAATTCTGTTGTATCACAGTTGTTTACTAGCCATTTGTCTAAACAAATTACTTCCTCCTGTGGCGGTCAAGCTCCATGGTCAGTCATTTTTGGCCATGTGTAATGGGTCCCCTAAGTCACAAGGGATTGCTTTAGTTTCCTACTCAGATGACATAAGCTTTATAAACAGACACAAGCTTGATTAAATTGCTAGGCTTTGACTCACAGGCCGATAGAAAGCTAGGAGTGTGGTAAGCAGGGCAATCCCACAATCATGCAGAAGACAAGGACAATTTTATTAGCTAGTTGCCCTCAGATGCCATGCTCTTTCATCTCAAACACGGTAATAACTTAAGGAATCTTAAGCAGCAGATTTCCAAGGGGCTATGGTTCTCAGTACTGAAAAGAATTGGTCAAAAAACTTGTTAATGCACAGAAAAATGATTTATGGAAATAATACTCAGTAAATAAGCCCTAGAGAGATTCCAAATAAATTATATCTGTTCATTTGCATGAATATTGCCTTCAAATTCTTATGTGACTGCTAACTGGTAAAATAACCTATCGGATGATGTATTTACTGTGCTCTTGTTCTGTGATACCTAATCTGAAAACAGTGGGGCTGATGAGCTGTCTTAGGTTAAGATGTGACACTATATGTATGACATTTAGCTTTTGTGATATGATGAAGTAATGTGACAAGACACGAGTGTATGCCATGACCCAAAGGTCAGAGTAGATTCAGATACACCTGCTGTCAGCCTGGCCAGTCACTGTCAATTTGTAAAAAAGACCAGCACACTTTTCTGACAGCAATTGATGGTCATGAAGTAGGTGTATTAATTCATTGGCAGCAAAGCTTACCACCTACTTATCCATAACACCTTTCTATCTAATGGAAATTAATTAGAAAATATTTCTTCTCCTCAGAAGCTTACTTATTTGTTTATTTAATTTTGGGCAGCTGCTTGGGCCAGATTCAGAGACCATGTCTATACTGAAGGGCAAAATACCCCTCCCTTGACATCCACTCATGCAGGAAAAATTAATGTATTGTCCCTACTCATATGGCCTGGAGGGATCACTTAGGCTATGCTGCATGTCCTCGATGGTACCCTACCTCACCCAGTTCTGACCCCCCACTCATTAAGTGGACTTGTTGAAACTGGCTGTCAGTGTCTTCTTGCTTGTATGCCTGAACACTCTTTGGCTGAAGACCATAGCCTGGGGAGGAAAGGCAGATGGTATGTGCCTAGATTCCGTTTCAGGGATGAAGAAGCTGGCAGTCATTTTCCCATCCCACAACATCAGCAGAGCCAAAGGGACTTACCAAAATTGGGACTTGCACAGAACACATAGACACCCAAGTCCAAAGCTGTGATCCTGCTCAGCTGCTCAAATTTTGCTAAATTCCATTTCAATATTTCAGTTTAAAGTTTTCCAAATACATTGAGTAACACCTCAGTTCATGCACAGCCCTGCTCAAATCTTGGCAGATGGGAACAAGACAATCTCTATTCTCCTGCAGCACTGATGGGGAAGGATAAAACACGGTTGGACCTTAGCATATGTGTCCTGTGTGAGCTCAGACACGCTTCAAATGCAAAAGGTAAGGCTTTTCACAGTGTTGTAACGTATGAGATCAGCAGGCCAAATAATTTCTTCATGTACTGAGTTAGGACCAGTAGGGTCCACTGTCTGCAGATCATCACTGGTAGGTGAAGTGACGTGCTGTTGCACACTGCCAGTATGCTACGCACTGCTACAACTCCAGTTTCCTTTTCCATTGTTCTACCCTTCTAAGAAGTTAGGCTGTGTTCCTGGTGTCCACAATAATTATTTTGTTTTGAATATGAAGATGATTTCCTTCTGCCTTCCTCTGTGTCTACACAACTTGGTTGCTTAATCTCCCCTTTGTATTGCATTTTATATAACATGTTATAATGCTGAAATCTTACTTGAGAGAGAGGATGAAAATAAAAGAAAGAAAATAGAGGGAAAGGATATTTCAGTAGAACATCTTGCAAGAAATGCTCATAGATCTGGTTTTCATCACAGGGTCCAAAACTACCAAGTGTATGAACTGTAGCATTTTGAAGCCAAATCTCTCAATATATTACCATTGAAATCAGCAGATGCCTTTGTGGATCTGGATGTCAAGCTGTGATTCCTCTCTCTTAACTTTAGCAGTCTAACAGTGAGATGAGCACTTCAAGCTTTTTATATTGTCTGAGAGGCAAGCACATTTAAAAAGCAATTCACCTCCTTTGGTACTTGCCTTAGGCATACAATGTTTTCTGTTCATGACAGAATCAGATTGGACAACATGCTTAGACCATACATAGGACTTTTAGATGTTAGATGTGAGGAGAGGTTAACCCTAGCCCTAGTAAGTTAATAAAAATATTTGGTGAATAGACATTTCAGAGTAATTAAGAAACAAGAGAGTAGCATTCTCAGAGCACTCCCTTCCAAAATGGCAGAGATTTGTACCACTGCACATTATAAATCTACCCATTTTTTTCTGAACTTTTATTTGCAATACTGAAATCATCCTCATTTTGACTAAAGGTCAATGAAACTTCAGAACTAGTAACATAATAAGTCAAATGTAAAACGGATGTTTTTATTATGCCAGTGGGTTCTCTTTATATTATTAGTTGTGTTTAATTATCTTGCTTATGAAATTTAGAGACACAATCCTAAAAGATATAAATGCTACCATATTCTTTACTTGTTACCCATTTGTCTGACCCAGGTTTGCATATGGACCTTGTTCGTAGTGTAAGATGTGCTACAGCAGTCAGAACAATTTGATCACCTTGCAATGTTAGATAGCAAGGTAGGATAAGCAAGGTGCTATCCTAGCAAGGATAGCAAGGTGAATAAATAAAAATTCCTTTGCATACCTGGTAGTTTCTAGCCTTAAAAAATGTAACTGAAATATCAAATAGAGCCTCAAGTGCAGTCTGAATTCATGCTCCACTCTGTTGAGAAGAAACATATTTCCCATTTTCTAGGCTTCCTTAGCCCTGTCCTGATATAGCACCAAATCTGAAACAGGCTTGAAACTGTCATTTTTATGTTCACTGTTACTAATTATTCTTTGAGATCTTTGATTGTACTTTTGATATTTTTAGCTCTCAAAACTTAAACTGATTTTAGTGGCTTCTCTGCTTATTTTTATTTTATTCTGACATAAATTACAAATGTGGTGTATGGCATATTCTCACAGGAGAAAGTTGAATATCATGGAAACTGATTCTGAGCATGTTTTAGATACGGGAACCATTCTCAGGATCAAATATTAAAGAGAGGAATCAAAAATGGTTTTGTTTTCCTCTCTATAATCAATGCAAACTTAATTGGATTCAGTATATGCCTTTTTTTCCTATTGATTTTTGTGTTATTGTTCCTGTTTGACTGCTGATTTTCTAACATGTCCCTGACTTTTTGGATATTATTTTCTCCATATGTTTTTTTTGGCTTCTTCCCATTTAGCTGCCTCTGAATTCTTTCTAATAAAAAAGTAATCACAGGCAACACATTTTATCCAGTTCTATAAACACATTTAATTCTGCGGAGCACCAGAATGTCACTGGATTTGCATTATCCCCTTTCCCTTAAAAGGACCCTCTAGGCTCAAACAGGGATATCTGAGGCATTCGTGTGCAAGAGTTGTACAGGTGAGGGTCACTTCAGCCATCGACACCATCACAGAAAAGCCTTTAATGAGCACTCAGTTTATATGCAAAAAGAAACACTTGGTAAACTGAGATGTCATTTGACTAAACAGTATCTTTAAGTACCCAGGACCAGAGTCTCCAGGAAACCTGAGTGAGTGATGTGCAGGTAGGAGATTAACATGCTCACTCTTCACATGGCTGAATTTATGATCTTGGGCTTCCATACAGATTGTGCATGCTCTGAAATCTCTTAAGAGCTATATTGAGTGTTAAGACATAGAATGTACTGGTGCTCTCCTGCTGTCCTGACCACTTGCTGCCCACCTGCCGGCTGCCTTGTATGGGTTTGCTCTCTGCCTTGTTCAGTGGTATAGAATTTCCATCCCAGGCACAAGGAAGGCTGGGAACAAGAGAAGAATAGGAAATATAGCAAGGATAACCCCTCCTGTTGTTATGCAAACCCTTATTCCTCTGATGCCCCAGTCACAGCTTCTGGCTACCAGGGTCTGCACATTGTTAGAATATTTTACATAAGCCTAAATGACAGATAAACACTCCAGAAAAGTGAGTTAGTCCATCCTATTTCCTTATCAATTCCCTAGATTAACACTCCGGCAGCTGCTATTCTACAAGTATCTTCCTGATGAGTTCACTGTGCAGAACTGAGGCGTTCTATCTCTCTTTATTTGCTGGAAGGTACCATGGCAAAATATTCATCAGTGAGCAATTAGTCATTAGAATAAAAACCCATTTGCAGTTCATCACTTCCTTTTAAACAACGCCCAAAAGCCTGCAAAACAAACAAACTGAAAATCCCTACATATCATTAAGTGTTTTTACCGTCCTGTATACATGCTTGTTGTGTTCAGACAATGTGTAAACTGGAAGACAGGAAAAAAAAAAAAAGACAATGAGTTTTATTCGAGGATGTCATGCACAAACCTAAGTCTTGAAGCAGCATTTCACAGATCTTCGTGATGCCTGGATACTTGGTTTATGAGGAAATGCAGTTCCTTTTGTATCTACCAAGCAAGTATGGCCTTTTGAGGTTAATCTTCTCAATGGGCACCTTTGTCAGTGTGTTTTGGAAAGCTTCAGAACCAGGGAGGTCCCTCCTGCCCTTCTCTGTGCTGCACTGGTGAAGGCCTGCACGTCAGCTCTGTAGCCCCTGACACTCTGAGACAGACCTAATATGGTGTTAAACCTGCACATCAGTTGCTATTTTCAAAACTGCCCTGTGGTACCAGGCATCTGAATCACTTCAGCAGCAATGCAAAACTCAGCTTTTGGTCTCTGAGCTGCCTCTGCAAGGAAATCTGAAGCAGGATCCCAAACAGAAACTTGATCAGAGAACTCAGATCCAAGTGTATAGCTGCGTCCAGCTCTCATTCAAGCAGAAAAAATAATGTGTTTGTAGTGGAACAATCTTACAGGGAACCTAGTAGCACTGGTTTATTGAATCAATCATAAATAGGACTCTCTGGGTAATTTCACACTGGGAGCAAACAATATAATAATAAAAAAACTCGATTGCTTTTAGAAAGCAGAAGTTTAGCATTTGTAGTACTTATGCTATGCACCGAAAAAAATAATAATAAAAAAAATTAGTATCTTCTTTTTCTAAGTCAAAACATAAAAAGTAATTTAGACCCAGTAAGGCTAACTTAGGAAAGCTGTACGAAGCCCTTAAATCTAGAATAATGAGGGAAGGTCAGAAAGAAAAACGGACAGGAGGTGAGTCACTGTGCAGAAATAAGCACCTGCAGCCACTATAGATGGTAGGCAAGAACCTCTGAAAATTGGTAAAGGAAATCTTCACAGATGACTGCTCATGTTATATGCTTACCTCTTTACATTGACTAGCCCAGCAAGAAAGTTTGGGAACTTTTGTGTATGTTTAGAGATCTCTTTCAAAAAAATTACGAAATAACAAGTTTTCAAACACTTCACAGAATCCCAGAATCCCAGAATCACAGAATCTCAGGGATTGGAAGGGACCTTGAAAGATCATCTAGTCCAATCCCCCTGCCGGAGCAGGAATACCTAAATCAGGTCACTCAGGAACGCGTCCAGGCAGGTTTTGAATGTCTCCAGAACAGGAGACTCCACAACCTCCCTGGGCAGCCCCTTCCAGTGTTCAGTCACTCTCACTGCGAAGAAATTTTTCCTCATATTTAACTGGAATCTACTATGTTCCAGCTTGCATCCATTACCCCTTGTCCTATCATTGGATGTTACTGAGAAGAGCCTGGCTCCATCCTCCTGACATATTTACATATTTACATATTTACATCCTCCCTTTACATATTTATAAACGTTAATAAGGTCACCCCCGTCAGTCTCCTCTTCTCCAAGCTAAAGAGACCAAACTCCCTCAGCCTTTCCTCATTTGGGAGATGCTCCACTCCCTTAACTTAACCCCACTCCTCAAATTAAAAAGCCCCCAACACACTGAAGCCTCTGTAACCAGCATCTGTACTATCAGGTAACTCAAATTTCCTGGTTCATAAAGCCTTTTTACCTGCACTGAATGAATACTGTTCACTCTTCTGGAGCAAACCATCTCATTCTCTCTGAAACAAACGCCAGCTGATGCTCCGGGGTTAGGTTATGCAAAGTACCACTTCCGATAAGCAATGTGAACACAGCTTGCACCAGGTTTAGCGCCTTAGACTTTCTGCTATCTATAGCAAAATCCCTCCATGGGAAACAGCTTCTGTCAAATGGTGTGGGAAGCCTTATCTTGTACCGTCTGTCCCATGGGGAACAGTCCACACAGTCTTTGGGAAACAGGAGCTGCTGGTTGTTCCCTTTCTACATCAGAGAGAAGTGAAAGGTCACAAAACTTTGCATTCTCCCTCTCCCCCACCACCCTGTTGCTAATTTATGGTGGGAAGCGTGTGGCCCTCAAAGAATTACCGTGACATCAAGTGAAGCAATCCTTCAAGTTTACAGTAGAAATACAGATTTATTGGTTATTATCATACCTATACAATTTGTCCATGTCCTTTAGCCCTTCCCCCTTGCCTCTTGTTTGAAGTAGTGTTACTTTTGCTTTACCGTATCATCCAAGCTTACACTTGCTGCCATCCACAGAGAGCACACATATGCCAAGCTTCTCTGTTTTGAGAAATAGGGATTTTTTTTCCAAACCTGTAGATTCTAGGGGCATTAACTAGTAAAATCTTGCTTCTTCAGAAAAAAAAAAGCCACCACACTTCTGTCTTAACCCATAATTACAAAAATACTTTGAACAGTGTAAAGCAGCAGCGCTGCAGATGGGGCCATTTCTGCCCATTTTCCTCCCTTCCCTCGTCCCCCACACCTCCATCCCAGACTACCCTGTGTCTGCAGCTGTGTCAGCTGGTACCGCTGACTGGTCGACAGCAGTGAGAAATGGGCTTGAGCTCTTCAAACAGCTAGTTTCACACTGAATCAATTCCCTGCTCTGCTTTTTCACGCCACCAAGCGGACAGGATAGTTATTTTGGCACAAGAGCCAGCAGGGTGCAAAAGGCAGGAACAGGAGGGAGAAGGAAGGAGGTGTAGAAAAGAAGGAGCGGCCACTTCCAGCAGCACTGTGAACTTCCTCCTCATGAGGGTACTGGGGAAATTGAAAAACCCAGTCTTGGAAAGACTAAGTCCAGACTAAGGCAGTTTGATAGACACTTGGATTGCTAATTAGGGATGGAATGGCAGATTTCAGAAACTGACCATCCCTTGCTCTAAGAGGAATGAAAAATCGAATCACTGTTTTCAGCCTGGCTTCCTAGGCCTGTCTCTTTTCAGTATTTGGTCTGCTCTCAACTTGAGTCCTAGATCAAACTCATGGAAGGCACAGCATCATTGACTAGTTTAGTGAGACAGACAAGGAAATGAAGGGACATTTAACTGAATGTGTAATGTCTATTCCTGTACTAATAAGATGAAAAATAATGAAGCTTATCAATGTTTATACCTATTGATATGTATTGATCACCATCATAATTCAAGAGGGAAGTAAATTTAAGATCTTGCCTTTGTATAACACATTATTGACTACTCAGGTCTGATCTATTTCTGACAGATAGTGACAGAAGCCTGAATTAATGCCTATAATCTGATCCAGAGTGGAAATTCTAGTATTCCTCTTCCTGGGCAAAAAGTGAATCCCTTTTAAAGTGACTGCAAAAGCCCCAAAGTCAGAAAGATCTAAGAAGGAGTAAATAAAGTAGAAGAGGGCAGCCAATTCGCATACTTTCCATGTCATATTCTCACAGTCTAACATTCTGTTCTCTCCAAGGAGGAAATAACAATATAATGTACAGCCCTGCCACTACTGCTATTAATATCTTGGAATGCATCCAGAAGCACATGGGTGCAGGAGAATATGCTGTTCCTAGTAATCACATAAATGTTTAGATGTTTTTCTTTATGAGGCTGAGCCTGGATGTCTTTTGTACACTGTACTGCATACGTCCTTATTTTCCAGCTCCTCGAAGGCTGGGCCAATCAAGCTTCACTTTTTAAAGTCAAGTTGCAGTGTAACAGAAGTACTACAAGTTCCAAAACATTGTATTTTAGCTATTTTAGTGCACTGAAGGAAAAAAAGGGGAGGGACGGGGGAGATGACATGGTGGGGGATGGTGTGGAAAGTAAAAGAAAAACAGAAAAGCAATCTGGGACAGGGTGAAAATAGCTCTTCCTAATGTTCAACAAAATATGCATGCACAATTGGCTAGAAAAAGTCTTAATGATATAGTTACCTTAAGAAGGTAAAGCTTCTTCTCAATATACAACTGCACATCCTTTTGATGTCTCTGAATTTTTCTCCTCAGAGGTTTCATGAGATGAACTTCCCCAATGCAGCCTGCGTGGTGAAGACCTTAATGGCCAGCCAGGGACCTTCACTCCAGGCAGCACGTGTCCATTGTTAGGTACACCTGAGCCCTGGAAGGACAAGGGGAAAGACTCACGTCTTCACAGTAGAGGTGAGACAGGATTTCCAAGCACAGGTGATAGTTAGGAGGCACTGCTTTAGCCATACTGTTTGAAATTTTCCTTTTCTACTAGTTTATAATTGAAACCTGACGGAAAAAGTAAGAGGAAACCAGGGCAACAAAATGCCACGTCTAGCGGAACACCCAGGTGGCATCCAGCTGGGCCACTAGCCAGGTTACCTGACCATGGTGTACACTGCCTGAAAAGGCATGTACTCTTCACAACACAGATCCCAAATTGCCCGCACGGTCAGCCTGTTCCTGTATTTCCCCATTCCCACTGTGAAAATTCCTCCTTTCTATCGAGTCTGAATCTACCTGCTTTTAGCTCAAAACCATTACCCCTTGTCTTATTGCAACAGGCCCTGCTAAAAGGTTTGTCCCCACCTTTCTTATAAGCCTCCTTTAAATACTGAGAGTCTCTCCAGAGCTTTCTCCAGACTGAACAGCCCTAAGTCTCACAGCCTGTCCTCACAGGAGAGGTGCTCATTGCCTCTTGCATGGCTTCCAAGGGCACCTACATAATCGCTCTACCTGCTCAGCCTGGCCATGTGTTGGCTGTGTTGCATATGGGTCCAGTTCTGCTCAGCAGAACTGATTGTCTCAGACACAGCTTCACACAAATATTGCTTTGGGTCCTAAAGCAGCATAGCTGTATGTGAGTGTAGTATCTGAGGTCTGACAAAGGTGCTGGGGAGAAGGCAATGAAAGCACCTCTTGTACTTGCATCCACAGCCATATAACACTGGTATGGGGTCATGCCATGTAGCAGCCATCCCTGGGGAGGACTCTGGGGACCTGGAACACTGGTAACTTCAGTACAGGTAGAGTGGTGCCAATCTGTCACCCTGATAAATCTGAACTCATCACAAGAGGCAAGGTATCCGTGAGGCTATAATAGATCCATTCCAATACCTGAGAAAGTTGTTTTAAAGCTTCCTTAGGCATTTCTACAGTAGTACAGACACACAATACAGAACAGTCTCCATTCATTCAACTGGATAACCCCAAGGGTACAGTGTCTTTTTTTCATAAATTGTAGAAATGTATGGAAAGGATATATTGAAAGCTTCCCCCCCCCTCCTTAATATTATTGTTACACAAAAAAACCCTGAAAAGACAAAGAAGATTTTTATGTTCAGATATGAGTCTTCTCTAAGATCTCTAGCTACAAAGATATTAACCATTTTAACACTTTGGGCTAAATTTTTCATAAAATCATTTTCAGCCAGTTTTCAGAAAACTCATATTACAGTCCCATGCAGACTGCCTTGAGCATTAATAGACTGACAAGATGCTCAAAAATTATTTTGTCTAAAGCAGAGAAGCACATTTGGTGCTGGAGGGGTGTCCATAAAGGAGAGAGTACTGCTTTCCTGGTGCCTATTACAGGCAGGTAACATGGGGCTGAAGTAAGCCTCTGAATATTCTGCCTATTGTCAAGGATACTGTTTGAGGTGTTCATTTTGACTTGTGGTTTTGTTTTCTAGATCAATATGTTAGTTCATTTGTTTCTGGTCTACTTTAATTAACAGTGATTGGATCACTCAGTAAATGCAAGTCAAGTATTCAACATACTAAAAGGAGATACAAAAATATTAATAGATCCATGATCAGTTCATTCTAATTTCTCAGAGAAAGAAACACAGGGAGAAAGCACTGCTTCCAGGACGTGCAAAGTGACCTTTTGGATTTGCCATTCCTGACATCACAATAATTAGGAAAGAATCTGAAAGCAATGCTGTTCAAAGAATTTGGCTACGAAACTCTCCATGCATCTCCAGATTCCTGGCCTCAGTATGAAAAAATGTGTTGCTCCATAGTAGGAAAAATATTGTCCTACTTAAATAAATTAATCTTCTTATTTTGTGGGCATTTGAAAGCAGGATGAAAATGTCATGGGTTCTGTTATCACTCTCTTTTTCTTCATGTGAAGGTAGGGGTCACCGTGGACCTGGCCAGACACCATGACCATGTGCCTGAGGGCAGCACAAGGTCAACATTCCTGACAGAACTTGCGCACATTACACAGAGGTGACAGTCTTTGAAAGAATTATGTAGACTCCTAGTGCTTACTGTTACAGGCACGTCAAATAAATAAGTGTAATTAAGCCTGAAAAACACAGTCCAAGGTATCAAAAATTTTACTCCTGTTTAATAAGCAAATTTCAGATTCACTGGAAGCATGCTTAAATCTGCTGGGGTATAGGCACAAGCATAAATGGAGGAAGAAAAACATACTCTTGTTCATAAATGCTACCCCACTTCAACAGTCTCTCCTCTACCAAGAGACTGAAATAGTGATCTCTCCCAAGCTGGCCTGAAGAAGAAAAAAAAGACAAAACAAAACAAAACAAAACAAAACAAAGGAAACATTCAAGCAGCAAAAAAACCCTTTGCAATAAAAAACCCAAGAACTTGTGCCTGTTTTGACACTGTGATGTTTTAGAGGTGGATAAAAAAGAGACATGAGCAATTAAATGAAAGCAGCACATACTTGTGATTTATTCAACATACAATTACCTGTTGCAAACATCCTCAAGTGCCCAGTGCCCTTAGGACCGTCTGTTGTTGCTACTGAAAGCCTGTGGGCAATATTTTTGCCCACAAAGTAACAGTGCACACTCAGAGCAAGTCAATGGTCATTAGTATAGAGGATACAGATCCATCATTCGTTTTACACAGTTTTGAATCCGTCTGGGCAGAAGATAAGAAGTTTTTATGTTGGTTGCTGTTGCTAGGGCCCTGTAACACAGCTCACTCAGCAAGCTGGACCAAAAAATACAGAAATGCAGTAAGCCAGAACTCCAGCCAGCATGAATAGAGCTAGACATGGGCTAGGAAAGTGCTCTGTACAAAGCCACTGCATTAGTCAGGCAGTCAAGCAGATTATACTTGGGCCTAAAATGAGCCCCTTTCAGTTCTGTGACTCCAAATGGCTGAAATTATCACTGGAAAGAGAAAGCAACATGATCAGTACATTTTATAATCTCCGAGAGGTCTCCTTAAAAAGATCAAACCTTTAATATAAAGCAGCCAAGCTCCTATGGATAGGAGCTGGAATGAAGATGATCTATTTCTATCACATATTTTCACTGTGCTAGAAGCGACTTTCTGTTATAGAAGCATCTTTCTGTCATCGAAGCTTCGCTAGTGGAGTGATTAACTTCACTCGTAAGAGAGAAGTAGTGAAATATTTATTAAGGTGAAACGGTGATTTAACAAAATTAGTAGCAAATGCGACAATGTTTCACGAGATTCGATGGCAAAGTTGATTATTTACTGCATAGGGGACAGGGTCTCCCCAAGCTGTCGGGGAGACCCTCTGTTGAGTCACAGCATTCAGAAAGGCCGCCCTTGTTTTCTAAACTCATTTTCAGTGAGGCGACTAGGTGTGGCTGGATCCAATCCTAGTCCTAGACTTGGTCAACAGTTGATGTCTAAAGGACTATATATGCACAAACAATCCCTTATATTACTTAGATAAGAATTCAAAGTTTAGCATGTTGTTAGTCACTTACTGAGAATCTGTTGCAGCAAGGAATCTCTCAGCCTTGAGTAGAACCTTAAGCGAGCATCCTCACAAAAGGGGAGATCGTGGTATGCAGCCCTCTACTATACAGGAGAGCTCAAAGGGCTCTGGGGCTGTCCACTCTTTATAGAGTAAGATAATAGACCTACAGTTGTATTCTTATGGGAACAAAATATCTAGGTCTCCACTCCAGACAGAGTTTTGACTGTGTTGCCAGCCATCCCCCAAAGTCCAGGTGCAACTCATCGCAACTGATGTTCTGATGGCCATGCTGACCATGGTTGAAAGGGGAGCCGGGGTGAGGGAAGAGGGGGAAAAACAGGGACAGCACACTGCCATGCTTCAGAAGAGGAGATATACTTGTTAGCGGCTCATTTGTCTCCTCAGTGATATGAATGTGTCACTGTGGACTTATTGAATAAAGTTTAATGCACATCTGTGGTACAGTCACTGCTGTCAATGAAACATAGCATTGAGAAGTTGGAGTTTCATTTAGAATAGTTACTCATAGTAGAAATGTTCCAGTCAGAAAAATGCAAGGTTCATCAGAAGCTAAAAAATAGAAGCGTACATATTTAGGCCAAATATGCTCTGGTGTTGCAGCTATAGCATTCATAATAACCACTTACAACTACCAAGTTTTTGTCCAGTTTAGACACTTCTCTACATACATTTCACTGCCAGCTTTTTAAGATCCTGAAGTCTTTTTAAGATCCTAAAGTAACCAAACACATTACACTGTTTGGTTTGTGAGCTGCAAAAACAAGTACGGACCTTACAAGTGTCATTTAAAAGACAGACCAATTGGATATGAGCCCTTGTTTCATACTGCAAACAATGAACTCAAATAAAAGTCAGCTTATATGTTAGGTTTTTGCATGGGATACTCTGTACAATTTGAAGGAAGAAAAATCTTGTAAACAAAAAGCAAATTATAATGAAAGCATTTATGGCCGCTTTACCCTATTTGGGAGGAGCTAGGAGAAGGAATCTCTTTGAGGGGTCTTTGTTCTTCTCAAGGTATGGGCTGAGACAATTTGCAGGACAAAGTTTTGCCTTTGCCGATGACACTGTACACACTTATCTGTTCAACAGATAAGTGAGTTCAACAGATAACTCAGTTCAACTGAGTTAACACTGACCAAAATCCTCTGTGGAAAAAAAAATTATATACTTTTCCTCAAAGTAGTTAACAGAATTTGACAACAAGCTTCCATTTACCCATGAAAATTGATCCTTTTTTGCTTGTGGTCAAGTTATCAGTGACTCCTAGTTAAATGTATCAAATTTAATAGGCTCATCTAAACTATTCTTCATTGATCATACAGCAGAGACCATCAGCCAAAAATTTCTGTGCCATGTTAATATCTAGGTACCAACAACTGAAGACTCTATGTCATGGTGAAGAAGCTTTCATGGCTGGTTGCTTCAGAGTGGATTGTGGTTACTTATATGATTCTCTATTGTACAGTAGCGGGAAATATGCTATTATATGTATACAGTAACATTGTGCAGAAGGAAGCAGGCAAAGAGTTTAAGATCTGAAATTTGACATAAGTAATCAAGCAGCTCAGTAGAATTAGGGTGATTTATGTCTGCTGTGTAACTGATCTTATCTTTGATACTAGTACTAAATGTCCATTTGGTTCACAAAAGATGAAAAGAACCTCCAGGTGAATAGCAGTTACTGTGCCAGGTGAAATACAATTCAAATGAACATACACATAAGAACTAGTTCAGATACCTCTGTTGAAAGGTAAAGAACAATCTGTGCTTTCTAAATGGTCTCAGGGTTCTGGATCAGCATAATAACCTATAAAAACAGACTTATGGCTCCCTTTTTGCCTATAGAGGGCAAAATTTACTTTATTTTTGAGTCCCACGGATCCCATTGCTTAGCAAATAACAACAAATAAAGAGTCAATTCTCTCAGTATTTTCAAGTTCAGAGAAGGAATGAAGCATCTCAAGCCCCTCGTCCCTCAAAGCTGGTTTACAGTTTTGGGGCAGATTGAGGAATCCCAGACAAACTGTCAGGTTATTTAAGTGTGGATTTGATTATCAAAGAGCATTATGAAAAGGTTATGAAGAGGAAATCACATCCATTTTTTGCTCAAGAAACAAAATTTAGCTATGAGGTTTGGAATCTGAGAAAATAAAAAGAATCCCCACACCTATATCTGAAAAGTTAAATTTGCATGTCTCTAATTTCCCTCTCTTGACAGCATAATTCACCCACACAAAAAATCCCAGATACAGCATGCACAGACAATAAGTAAGATGATTCTTTGACAACACAGAAACAAACAGCAGCTAATGATGGAAGGACTCAAGGATGCTGGGCTCTAATTGAGCTCAAGGTTATGGCCTCTCCAGACCTTTTTTACCATCTTCTATAAGGAAAAGGCTTTCTGACTGTGCATCATTATACAGCAAAATCCACTCTAGCTTATATGACAGCTTCTGCTTTCTTTGTTGCATGTCAGTAGTCAATGATTAACTATGAATATACATATTGTTAACTCTAAGTCAGTCAATATGCCATAACTTGGTAGAACAAAGGGAAAATTCCATTATCTCTTCTGGTATCTAAATACAACATTTTGTCCTGGTGAGAAGCACTTTGAGCATGTCTACCTTGGGTCAACGTTGCTATTATTTTCTAATTCTTATTTTATCACTGGAATACTTGATGCTCAATAAGGAATGCCTATGCATAGGTATTCCAGAACCAGTTTTAAACTAAGTAGCTGAGGTGCAGGAACAGCCAAACTATGCTGATGATAACTTCAGGGCAGGATTCCAACTCTGCCCATGAACTCAGGGGTATCAGTGAACCAGATGGGAGGTTAGCCTGACCTCACTCCTGATTTGGACTGAAACCTGTGTATGCAAACTGCCAACTTTAAAGCCAGCTTTGATATGCCACAATCAAAATAGGCATGAGCCCTAGCTCAATTTTGGATTAGCTGCAAAAAATAATTTTGATGAGCCCCATACAACCATATATATTTTAAATGAAAGGTGATTTAGAAGAGATGTTAAAGTAAGCCCCTTGTGTTTTCATATAATAAAGTGCCATAGAAACGTGACTTAAGAAAATACATACTTTTTGTTTTTCTCAGATCAAACAATGTCTTAAAGGATAAGCATGTTTTTCAGCTAAAGCAGAGGATGATTCAAATGTTTTTTCTATATGTCTACTCCCTCAGACTGTATAAAGAGTTGAAAATAGTGTTGTGGTGTGTTGACCCCGGCCAACAGCCAAACACCCACCCAACTGCTTACTCACTTCCCTTTCCCCCAGGACAGGGAGCAAAAAGAAGGAAGGTGAGAAAACTCATGGATCCATATAATAACCATTGAATAGGGAAAGCAAAAGCTGTGCACATAAACTAAGCAAAATTAGGAATTCATTCACTCCATCCCAGCAGCAGGCAGCTGTAGGGACAATTCCTAACAAACAGGACCTCAGCACACATAACACTTGCTTGGGAAGACAAACAGCATCACCAAGAACACCCCCCTATTCCTCCTCCTTGCCCTGAGCTTTTCTTCCTGAGTATGATATTATGTAATATGGAATACTCTCCGGTCAGTTCAAGTCTGCTATCTAGGTAGTGACCCTTCTCAGCATCTTGCCCACCCCACAGCATACTTGCTTTTGGGGTTCTACAGGAAGAGAGGAAAACAGTGACTATGAAGAGGAAAAGGACCTGGGACTGTTGGTCAACGCTCGGCTGAACATGAGCCAACAGTGTACCCAGGTGCCCAAGACATCCTGGCTTGCATCAGGAATAGTGTGGCCAGCAGGAACAGGGAGGTGATCATCCACCTGTACTCAGCTCTGGTGAGGCTGCATCTTGAGTACTGTGTTCAGTTTTGGGTCCCTAACTACAAGGAAGACATTGAGGCCTTGGAATATGTCCAGAGAAGGGCAACAAAACTGGTGAGGGGTCTCATAGAAGCACAAGTCCTATGAGAAAAGGCTGAGGGAGCTGGGGTTGCTTAGTCTGGAGAAAAGGAGGCTCAGGAGAGACCTCATCACACTCAAACAACTTCCTGACAGGAGGTTGTGAAGAGGAGGGGGTTGGCCTCTTCTCCTAGATAACTAATGACAGGACTTGAGGGAATGGCCACAAGTTGCACCAGGGGAGATTTAGATTAGATGTCAGGTAAAATCTTTTCTCTCAAAGAGCGGTCAGGCGCTGGAATGGCCTGCCCATGAAGGTGGTGGAGTCACCATCCCTGGCAGTGTTCAAGAAGCATCTAGACGAGGTGCTACAAGACATGATTTAGTAGCTTAGTGGGTAGTATTGGTGATAGGACAGTTGGATTAGATGATCTTGTAGGTCCTTTCCAACCTTGTGTTTCTATGATTTCTGGGATTTGATGTTACACAAACACTGTTCAGCAAAAGTCAAACCGTTGGGGTGTTACCAACACCATATACAAAGCACAGCAGCATATGGGCTACTAAGAAGAAAGTTAACCCCCTCCCAGCCAGACACAGAACATTTTTTAACATTAGTAGTACTTCATTCAGAAATAAAATTAATGTAGACTGCAGAAAGAAATGTTCTAGAGCATTTCCAGCATTTGTGCGTTTTTGATACTACAGGATCATTATGAATTCATCCATTAGATGAATTTTATATCAGTTCGGAATACTTTCTTGTTTTTTAACAATATTAACTTGCCCTTGATATTACTGATCTTATTCTGTTTCATTCTGATTGCTAATAAAATCTATTGTATTCTCATTACTAAGCCTGACTTTGCAAGCAACTGCTTGAATCAGATAAACCAAAGGAATTGTTTTGGGAAAACAAGCAGTAGACACTCTACTTTGCTAACATAATAGATATTTTATCCTGTGTTGGTTTTTTGGGGGATTTTCTGTAGTGTTTTGGTTTGTTTTGTTTTTTTCTCAGTTCTTGTGATTCCTATTGATAAAGGTCATCCTGACAGATAATAAAGCAGTTTCTATTTTCTAAGAATGACTTTGGTTTTGTTTATTTGATATTTTAACCAAGTCAGCAGAAGTTATCACATCAGCAAAAGTTGCAGACAGACTGGTGTATGGCAAACTATGACTTTCCACTGTCAGATATTTTCTGAGCTTGTTTCCATAAACGCAAGAAAATATGACATTTCTGTATATTTTCCTCAGGTTTCTTCTTCACTAATTCTCCTGAAGCGTTTCTTGCTTTCTTGGAAAAGAACATGAAATCAAATAGACTGAAATGGGAGACATGGGGAGAGACTGCTGTTCAGTGTCTGCAATTAATATAAATACAAATATACCCTGTGATAAGTGAGCCATGCAACAGGAAGCAGTACTTGTCTGCTTCATTGCCACCATGGAAATTGGAGAATGCAAGACTGACACAGGTGACATCTTTTGCAGGGTTCTGCAATTTACTTCCCTTTGCATGAAGTTTTTTTTGTGTGACTTTTAAAAAGACACATGGCTAGAAGAGCTAAATTCCCAAACTCAGGAGTTCCCTTCTGGAAGTGTCAATATGTTCTCTTTAAGATGCTTGTCTAAATCATGTTCCTGAAATTCATTAAGATCCTATCCTAAAAGAAATTTCAAACATAGGTGAGTGTGGAAAAATAAGCATGCTTTTACTGTATGCATAAATAAGACATCTTCCAGAATACTGTGCAGTTAATCTGAAGGTGATATAAACACCGGAAAATAAATTTAAAACAAAGAACCTTGCTAAACCAATCTCCCAAGTGAACAATACCATGAAGACCTATGAATATGGGAAGAAAAATTATCCAGAGTCTAACTTGTAATGATGTGACACAACTGTAGAAACCCTGCCATTGTAATAAACCTTTTCTACAAGCTAAATGGATTGGACTAAGTCAGCTCACTAATGTACCAGGTTTGTGGGACATTTTGCATATCAGGTTTATAGGAAACATCACCCTACCCGGAGAAGATGCATCTTATAACTACTACTCCCCTCCTTATAATCCACATTACCACTGAAGACAAAGTAGCTGTGGTGTTGTCCAACATAACGCATACATACTTTCAATCACATCATCACTTTACATCACATCACATCACATCACCTTCCACCCAGCAAACTGTTGGGTTTTGGCCTAGCTCAGATGTTAACTGTAACCTGGAAAGCAGTCAACAAAGTGTTAGTTCTATTTTATATTAAATAATAATAATTAAAACCAAAAAAAACCTGTGAGCTTGCATGAAGTCGCTGCAAACCAAACCCTAGCACATAAAAAACACCAAACAAACAAACAAACAAACAAACCAACTGTGCTGCAATAATATGCTGTCCTCATTGAGTGTCCCAGAGAACTTTCACAGACATTCAACAAATGCAAAAAAGTGGGATTGAAGGATTTTAAGAATTCAAATGACCTCAAAGTTACACTTAAGGAAAGTAGTAGGAACTCAAACCATTTTAAAGCAGCGGTT
>VZTM01006658.1:0-15215 GCA_013400555.1 Jacana jacana | reverse complement strand
TTTCCCCTTTGGACATGTGTTCTAAAAGTTATCTAGGGAAGTTGTAACATCAACGACCTCTTTGTCAAAATGCCACATCTGATTGCTATGACAAAAAATACAAATTCTGACTAACACAGGCCTTATCTTTCAATCATTTCTTGCTGTAAAGTAGTTTCCACCATATACATTCTATTACTACCTTGAATATTTTATATATTTGTTTTTGTAAGAACTCCTGTTGCAAGTTCAGAGTTGATATAAAAAAGATGCTAACCAAAGAGGTCGGGGACTCCAGAAATTCAGAGTAAATCTACTGAGATTAAACTGAGGACAGCAGTGACCTCTAACCTAGTATAAATGAGTAAAAGAAATAGAAATATTAACTGGAATAACCCCTGAGTGCTATTTATCCAGCATAGGTAGTTGTGATATCAGGACAACTGTGATCCACTCGGTTCAAGAAAACTGTCTTGAACATATTAATACCTATAGTATACTTCTTGAGTCCAGCCTAAACACAAACAGAACTGAAGAGGTCTTTTCTTCAGGATGAGATCAGGTTCCATTTTGAGTTGTTTTTCCTCTTGGTAATGTTTGTAAACTCCCAGAAATTAACTTAAACTGTAGCATGGCCTTAGAAACTAGTTTGAAAACATCACTGAAAGTGAAATAAAAGGCAAATGCTTAAACTTTATTAAAAAGACCAGACAAGCTGCTTACTCATCTTCCTATCCTCATGAATCCTTATGGCATTCTTGGGTGACCGTTCTGACATTATTAGCAATATTAGTCAAATTGAATTAATCTGAGACATATCTACTTTTTATTTCTTACTCAATTCACTGAATATGGTACAATGTAACTAAAGGTCCATTTATCAAATCAAATTTACCTCTTCAACAAGTGGCATTTGATAAACTACCTTTTGTGGGAAGTTTGCTTTTAACCCTTCCTGTACAATTTTCCAGTTTCTGCCCAAAAGAATGTACTTTACTACTGGTTAGCAGTCCTACTTAGGACTAAATGGTAGTTGTGGGATTACATTCTGTTTTTTAATTACTTTTAAGATGGTCAAATGCATAATATATAAGCTTTGTTTAACTTGTACCTTTTCCTATCATACGTTCCTACATTTCAACTCCAACATTTTTTCCAAAGCAGTAGTCCATTCTCCATACACATCTCATTGTAGACCTATCCTGACGATACTAATGAATGAACCATCAGGGTTCATAAAGCACTGTGCTTTTTGGACCAGTAGGAATAGCTCTTCTCTACAGAAAGCACACTTGAAATTTTCCACCCAGAACAGCTCATACTGAATTCTGCTTTCTACATACCATTAATTTTGTGCAGTCTTTCCATATGGAACCAAATTGTGGTCCTACTTATGTAGAACAGATCTTTATCCCAGTATTTTTATACAGTACAGATACATATATATATATACATAGATACACACAGATGCATCAAAGCTTGATTTTTTTATTCTGTATTATTAAAAATTCTTATATAATTTGATGCAAAAGGGCTTGTTTGGGAATGTTGAAATCTTGTTTTTAGATTTCTTATCAAACCATCTGCTTAACATTCTAGATTCTAAGTTACATCTATGAATTTGTGTAGTAATCAGTTGCACATTTAACTGTATTCTCCAAACAAAATACACATAAGAAATGCCAGACACAGAGGTTTATTAGAAATAAATAGGAGATCAATTTGCACCTTGTCCCAAAAGGGAGGTGGTGATGGTTTACTTTTTTTCCTTTTCTTTGTTATGTCAGCCTTACTACCCTGTCAGAGCATCCTCACTGTGTACTCTAAAGCATCTGAAGGAGTTGTAACAGCCAACTGGAAAGCGTGAGTCAGAATTTGTTCAACAGCACTCATAGTGAAATGAGTTACTGCTACCAAGGAACCAGCAAGAATGACAGCTTTTAATCTCAGGGTCTAGACTTTCTTCTAGGGACCAAGTCATTCCAATGACTAAATATTCCAAACCAGATCGTAAAACTGTTATTACTAACCAAGAGCTTAAAAGCAGCATATTGCATGTCATCTGACAACCCTCAGAGCCACAGCCATTAAAAAGTTAAGCCAGCAGATAGAACAACACATGACAACTCCCATAGATTTTCAAACTAATAATTCTAAAAGATGACTGCACCAAACGTCACTCATAGCCAAGCAAGTTATTCTGCATATTGGTAAAGCAAAGCAATAGCGTTAAACACCAGCCAATAAAACACAAGTTAAATTCTAGCCAATACAAAAGTGAATGTCAACAGTGATATAATACATAAAGAAAGGAATCCTTGTCTTGAAAAACTATCACATTTTGTAGGGACAATCAGGTAAATACTTCAAGCAGCAAGAGATATAACTATTCAGTGTTTAACAGCAGAGAGATTTTCTGCTTTACTGAATGGTTGTGATGCATATGGACAGGCATTTTTGTGTAGAAGGAGTGGGGGAAAACAAAGCAACAGTGAAATAGTTTAAGCAGTTCAGTAGACACATGAAGATAAATATGCCTAAGTATATTTATATGGGAGATAATTATGCTTAAGTAGAGAAGAAGGCAAACTTAAAAAGTTTGACTTAGAGATCACTGAAGCAGACAGAAAAATAGTTAGCATTTGTACATGAACTGGGAATAGAAAGGAACAGATATGGAAATAAGAATATGTTAGAAACCACATTTGAAGAACATTACAGATCTTCCTTGAATTTATTTTTTCTTTAGAAGCTGATAAAATCATCAAAGAAATTCTGAAAAACACTGACATTTCTCATTAATTCAGTACCATATTACTTTAAAAATATTTTTGAAGATTTCACATGTATTATTGACATTAAAATAAAAATTAAGTGCATTTAAAGCTATGTGAGTTATGTAATTTCTTCTGACATTAAAACTACAAACCTTTGTAATTCTAGATTATATTTCCTTAAGGCATAAGTTTCTTATAACATTTCAAAATGTAAGTATATTGAAATCTGGAATCTCCGTAGTTTAAAAAAAAAAAAAAATCATCTTTTCCTGTTATTTGTCTGCAGATAATATTTTTTGCCTCAAAGCTTCTATTTTCTTCAAGGCACTAAAACTAACTTCTTATAAATCCACTTCTAATGAACTGGAGTTCTCACAATGCCACACTAATAATAGAGTGACAATCGGTCTTAAAAAATACAGAGAGAAGGCCACCTTCTCACTCAGTGTCTCCTCCAGCATATCAAAACACATTCTTCAGGCTGTCACTTGAGTTGCTCCATATGCGACTAAGCAAACACTGCTTAGCCCTGTTTGTCTGGGTCAGTAGCCAAAAACTGCATGTTAAACATGCTACCAGCAGAATGTCACCACTCACTGCTGCAGCAGCAGCCAGAGAAGCATGTTGTATGCCCAGCAAATAGGACTACACAGTGTTAATACCCAATACATAGAAGTAAACCATCTAGACTAGATTCCTCTTGTTGGTGAATTGCTATTGTACCACTTGAGGTGAATTAAACACACGTATGTGCGTAAATATAAAAACATTTAACAAATAACGCATTGGAACGAGTCCTAGAACCACAGTTTCTATAAGGAGTCTGGCATCCCCGATTCCAGACATTTTAATCTATTCTGCAGTTGGACAACCTCGCCCTCCATGCCACAGCATCCCTTGTTCACAAATTACCACTGCCGCACAGTTACAATGTGAATTTCCCCTTCAATCTTTGCTTTCAATTTAAGTTTACAACTACAGTCAGAGCCCTCGGTGCTTCTGCAGCTTGCGTGTGGGCATTTGGGACAGCACAGCACCCCAAGAGCTCCTGCTCTGAAGGAGTAACAAACTGCTTTTGCTGTGTTTGCTCTTGCATCCTTGCAAAGAACATACATACAGCAATAACCAGTTCTCAACCTCACTAATGCTCACCTAATGTACACAATACAAAAACTGTAACTGCCTTATTATATTTTATAAGGAAGTAGAAAGATACTATATATACAAACCAGCTTTGCCATTCAACCTCTTCTGGTGGTTCAGGAAGCTGAATGACACTCTTAAGCATCACATACAATATCCTTTCTTGCTAACAGATACTTCTGAATGAAATATCTGTGCACATCGAGGAACGGCAATAAACTGAGAGCTAAAGGATTAACAATGCCTGAATAGAAGCTTAGTATGCTGGGGATAAAAGCTTTTATGAAAGGTGAGCTCTGAATCCTGCAAAACGATGAGTGCCTTCATCTTTCATGGTCTCCCTGAGATGATAAAGATGCTCAGCACTTAACTCCTTGCTTTCCCTACTGATAAAATGGAGGCTTTCAAGCAACTAAGAGTGAACATTTTTCAGCAACTAACCAATGATTTTGATTATATTTTCACGCACAGAATGGAAAACTTATCCAGATTATTCTGTTAGTGTAATCAGCAAGAAAATATTTCATACACAAACAAAGTACGTAGTCTTTTTGGACACTGTGCACAGACTTTTAAAAAATAAGCATCTAATGAGTATTTTAAAATGTTTTGAGTAAAAAGGTCTTTCTGGTGGAAATTATTTTTTCAGCCCAAATAAACAGTAAGAAACCAAAGCAAATACGAACCCAGGCATAAACTATAGAACCATCTATGTAGTCTCAAAACTCAAGTATACTGACAAAACTTAAAAAAATAAAAATCTGATTGAGTGATAAAAACCAGCCAGACGATATCTGAAATGATCTGTTCAGGCTGCTATTTTATTTCAAGCATCAGTGTCTTAGCTATACAATTCATTTCATCAAGTGCACTGATGCACTTAATTTTTACTGCTGACTGTGCTCGTTTATAACTGATCAGTTTGGATTTTTTCCTGAGAAAAATAATTNAAAAACACCAAAACTCCCCTTCACCCTCTCTGATTCAAAGTTCAGCTATATTGAATTTCAAGTTTAAGGCTGAAAAAGTGAGGGCACAACATATGAAAGGGACAGCATCCTGAGAAGCAGCCTAGTCAGTAAAGACTCTGTCTCTCCACTACAGCTCTTGGGTCTAAGATACCCTTTAGCAATATTATTGAATTTTCATGCTCTCTCTCATATATCTGCAGGGCAAACATAAAAATGTCTGCTCACCTCATAATGCACTTTCTCTTTCCACACAGTAACCTTTTATGAAGAAATGATACATTGATTTTACATATAGGTCGCTGAAGACACACGTGCAAGTACAAGCAGGCCCTGTCTACGCTCTGCACTAACAAGAAGCCAAGTAGCCACATGGGCTACTTGAAAGCAAGAACCTGCCACAGCCATACCCAGAGATTTTTCAGCACATGATTATGTCTGTGTGCTGCCCCTAGTCAGTGAGGGCAGAGCTCACATTCACCTACAAAAAATTCTATCCTTACTTCACAAGAATAGACTATAAGCAAGTCAACCAGCTCTCTCCTTCCTTTTGGAGTCAATACTTGTGTTCACTATCTTACACCATACGTTGAAGCAATCTGTAACTGTTGGGCCTAGGGCATCTGGACCACAAAGACGGACCTTTGCTTGTTTTTCATTTGCCTATTTCTCATTTGATTTTTTGGGCGGAAATGGTGTTGTTTATATAAACTCCTATCTGATGCTTCAAAAAGCCCATTTGTAAAACAGTATTTGAGAGAAAAAACTATGTCCTAGAATAGTTTGTCTGGAAACTAGACGAAGAAGCTTTCTATGAACTCCACCAACACAAACATTATTTGTATTTTATTTCTTTCTGTACACTATCTGAGACTTCTTTACTGTTGTTTAAAGCTGCAAGAAAGTGAAATTCTCATCTCTACCTCCTTGAGTAACTGCTGCTCAAGTTGTCTACCTTTTGTCCTCGATTTGAACCTCCAAATTTTACTTTTCTTTTATTCTGCATACATTGCAATAATTGCTTTTTTGCATATATTATGCTTGGAGGGTATCAGCTAAAAAGCTTATCCCTCTTATTTTGAGGCTCAACCTCCAGCACATTAGGTAAGTTATATGAACAACTGAAATTGTTAAACAACAGTGTGAAGATTAAAATAAAATCCACTAAGAAGTAGTTTCCTTATGGTGTAGCACATGCTATGATGGAATTAATTTCTCTTTCCGTCATAATAAAGAATTATTCCCATGGCATTTAATGGCTTATAAAATTAATAAATTCCTTCACATTTGGAAATGTGGCAACAGAGCCTCTCACCTAATTGTAGGCAAATTTCTTTTCAAATTTCACCTGGGTTCATAAATAACTATTTTAATCAATTAAGTGTAAATGAACCAAGCAAGACATAGGAGCGATAACAATACAGGAATGATTGCTCAGTTAGGAAGTTAAATGAGATGATCAATTCCTAAAATAACATCTAGCAATTCTTGGAAGTTTTTGACTTTATGTTTCGCAGTTGTGGTTTATCTCATACATGCAGGATTCCTTGTCTTGCCCAGTGCAATTCAACTTTAAGTATCATTTATATCTAGTCTTCTCAATAGTGCCTATTCAAACGTGTGCCACTACCTGCTTGAGCACCAACTTCGGCAATTTTTTTTTTATTGTTTTTTTTATTGTCTGTCCTTTCTGGTTTTCCATCTCAGGTTTTAAGCTACTCTTCTTTCCTTTCCAACTCTCATTACTCCTTCTGCCTTCCAGCTGCTGGTATACATCTTTGAAGGCAGCTAAGATCCCAGTGCTTTTGAGCCAAAGTAACAACAAACACAACCCAGCTCTATCATTTAGAATTCAAGTCATGGAATTGCCAGGCTCCAACACAGCAAGTGTCCCCCATGTCACTGGTTGCTCAGGTGTTGACTATAACTGATATACTTAAATCAGGGATAAAAATTTCTTTGTAAACCACACATCTTTAAAGTATCATCTTGGGATTCAATAATCTACCAATAGACAGATTGTTGAGCTCTATTCCAGCTCAACTATTTATGATTTTGTAGTTGAGTTATGTACATTGATTTCTGCAGTTTCTTTTAGGATTCTGAAAAAAAAAAAAAAAAGAAAAGAAAAGAAAAAAAAGGTATTATTGACAGACAACAAGAGCCAGCTAATGAGCACTGTGGAGTCCTCATGGTGCGGAATATAGTGTTCCAGAACGAGAGGAAAAAAATATAAAAATATTGAAAAATATTGCCTGATTAAAATAGCATAAAAACTTTAAGTTATTTAATCTTCTTAATTACTGTAGGGCTCACTCTCTCCTAAATAGAAATTACTGTGAAAAACAGTGCCAGATAGACATGGATCTAGGATGCCCTGCCTTTCTCCCACTCTCTCACAAGGTGACTGCAGATACTCCAGAGCTTTAAATAAGGTTGGCAGTGTTGTGGCTCTAAGCATCTCGGATACCAGGGATGTAGATGAAAAATGGTATTTCACTTCTGACAAGATTTCCAAACGATGAAAAATCAGCAAGTGGGAAGCTGATCTTGCAGGCAGCTAAACTAAGAGGTGGAAACCTTCAGTGTGTAAGAATCAGGCAGCGACACAGTAGTTACCACTGATGAACACCTTTTCTATTCTTTTATTATTTTAGATAGAAGGTTTCCAAAACCAGATCATTTTTACTTGTGCCACCCTGTCTATACTGCTGGTGATTTTTACATCCTGACCTGTACCAAATCAATCACTTTGATGATGCATGCGCTAATGTAGGGCAGAATGATAGACTACTATACTAGCAGTATATAGACTACTAGCATCCAATCCATTTAAACTATTGGTTCTATCCAAGCTAGTTATCTGATGATAAAAGAAGAATCCATCAGCAGAAATATGTCAAGAGTTATTATTTCACTTCCTTTGTTTGTAATTCTGAATTTTAAATAGCTTTTCACTGCCTCTATTTCCCTAAGTCACCTAAAACACCCACAGCATATTTTTGTTCTATCATAAGACTATCAGCTTTAATCTTCAATTTACTCCCCTCAGGAAAAAAACTCAACAGTGAAAGCAGAATCAAAGAGAGAGGGCTATATCTAGATATCACTCCTTTTATAATCTACTAAAGAAAATCCAAAGCATGGTGTCGTTTATAATTTGATGTATGATAAAACTTTCAATGTCAAGCTCTCAATAGAACAGATGGTAACAGAGAACACCTTGCTACAGCTATGAAAATAGAAGTGTACTAATGCAACTGCTTCTTGGAATTCCCATAGCCACTTTTTGCACAGTAGTGAGCATTTTTCTAGTAAAATTGCATTTTCTACACAAAGAAGACTGAAATAAACAGGAGTTTAGTTGAAGAGACAATGTGATAAAGAGACTTCCAGTGTAAGCCAGTGGCAATACTGTCCTGTCTATTTTTACAATTGCATTTGAAAATTACTGCTCTCATTTACATATACATTCAGATTTATGTGGACGCAGTTTATTCACCATAGCCAGGGGTTGGCTATATATGTTATGTATGCATAGTTATATACAGCATCACAAAGTAACTATGTTAATTTATAATATCTTTTACAATAATTTTATAACATAACTAAAGTATTACAATCCTTTTAAACCAAATTTACCTATAATCTTCCAAAATATAAGAAAAGATAATTGCTTTACTTCAGTATTAAAGTAAATCCAGTACCGATCTTACAGATGGCATACAAATGTATGTCTTTTTTGGATCTACATTATGCATCTTGATTAAATACTCAATCTAAATAAACGAGACCTGGACTCCACATAGTCTTCACTTACTGTGCTCCGAATGAGCCAGGTTCCTGTGAGAAAAATTGTACGTGAGCTCGTAACAGGCCCTGTAATGATGCAGATTTTCATACTGTGTGTGCGACTTAGCAATGCCTTGACTTTAGAGATTTTCCTTTTATATACTTAATATTACTGTAGTCTATTACCATGCACAGAATTTCCTACATTTTAAACACCAAGAAGCAAGGCAACAGGAATGTCAGTATGTTTAGTTCTGTGCTAAGCTATAAATGTGGCAGGAATTCTTGCTTCACTAAAATCATGAATTTGAAGCCTTTGCTGTGACTTTTTAGTAAAAAGACAAGGCACTCTCTTTCAAACTTCATAAGTTGTGTATAAATACAAGGGCAAAGGCAGAATCCTTACAAGATTGAAGGTTTATTTCTACAGGTCTAAGCACAAAAAGATAGGAAAGCTTTCAGAATATTTTCAATAAACAATGATCTCTTTTCACTGGGTCTCTAAAAAAGTATTCACAATCCCTCTAGCTCTCTGAAAAATTCCAGGCTTTTATCATAAATTACCAAGCTACAACAGTGGTACAAAATAAAGTTATATTAATAACAAAATACAATTTTACTGACTCATTTTCGAAAAAGGAACACATTGCCCTGCCATATGCAAACAGTAGCCACAAATTATTTGAATGCAAGCATGCTAAACTTAAGATCCAAAAGCAAAGAATTAGAAAAAGAAATCATAAGCCATTACTAATCCTGAAGAAAGTAGGGAACGTGAAACTCCAGTTACAGGAGTGAGCTATACGCTGCCAGTGTAAGGAAGTGACATGGGTATTGCAGCACAAGTGCTTTTCAACATATCCAAGGTTTTGATGAACCCATTCAAGGGAATGTTACCTACTGAGACATTTAACGTAATTCTTTTTCTCTCTCCAACCTTAATACAGCTCTTCCAGGAACAGTGGTAATTCCTGAACTAAACTGAACGATGTACGTACAAGAACCAGTGACATGGAAATGTTCTTCTAATTTCTTAAGGCCTCCTGGTCTTTGTTGCATTATCAGAAGCCCTTGATGCCAAGACTTCAGTCCTGCTGCCCATCCCTTTCAAACTGGGCCACGGTTTTTTACTTGAGTCTAATCTTAAATCGTATGAATTTATGATGCACATCACTTCATTAATTTATAACAAAACCCAGTCTTTGCCTTATTTTTACAACTTGGAAATGTTTTAAAGGTGTATTGTTCTCAGGTGTTACCAGCTTCCTAGTAACAGCCATCCCAGGCATGGCACTTTTAAAAAAAACCAAACATAAAATCCCTTTGAAGTTTAAGATGTTGTAGTTTGGCTGACAGATAAATGAGTTGTCAGTCTGTCAAATAAGAGAGAGCAAAAAAAGTAGGCATGAAAACCTTGGGGTTTTTTCCAGGGCTTTCAGAGGTCATATACTCAGTGGGATATGAATTTGAAAAAGTGGCAATTTGTTAGAAAAAAAATATTCCACCTTTCATGAAGCTGTAGCCATACATATGTTAAAAACAGCTGACCATCACAGATGCCCAGGCTACACCCAGCCAAGGCTGAGGACAGCGTTTCAGAGCACAACAGTGAGCTCCAGCCATGGCTAATAGCCTGCAGCCACCAGAGGCTCTCACCTCACTGAGAGACAACCTCCCCTTGCTCCAGACCATCTACCTACCTTCCTCCTGCCTCCATTGTTACTCCAAAACATTTCTGTGGTTTGGTAGCACTCAGCTAAAACACATGCAATTTGAAGCCTGAGGGAAATCTTGTAAGGTGGAGCAAATACAGCCAAAGCAGAGAGTATGGGGGTACCTCACCTTCAGCTGGCCATATCGTCATTCCCAGCCTGGCATTTCTTGCCCTGACTGTAACAGTCAATTCCTTTTTCAGTGCTGGGGCTTTTTTGAAGAATCACAGAACACAACATGAGCTGCTGTCTCAGCTGCTGTGAGAATACCTCTGGCTTTAGGTGTCAATGTTCAGGTGCCGGCAGGGGAAACTGAGATGCTACCCCGAGCTGGGCATGGCCAGTTCCAGTCAGCTCTGACCAATTCACCCCAGGACACAGCCCAGCCCCGCAGCCTCCAGTGGATGCCTCAGGGAAAGGTTATTTCAGAAAGGGAAAAAAAAATGCCAGAAAAGCAAAGAGGAGTGAGGGGAAAAAAAAATTAAAAAAAATGTGAGGAACAAGTCCTGTGAACCTGCAGGCCAGCCCAGGAGAAAGAGAGTGGAGGGTGTCCCAGACACCAGGGCAGGTCCCAGCAGCCCATGGAGGACCCCCAAGCCAGAGCAGCCAATACTGCTACATACAGACGTTGCCTTAATAGAAAAAAAAAAGCTGACATCAATTAAAAAGAAAATTATACCAGTTTGGGTGCTCTTCAGTGCACTTGAAATTACTTAATTAATGTTATTATGCTATTGCTAATCCATTTAAAGCTGTCAAAGGAGAAGAAAAGGTGTTGTCTTAAGAAGGAGAAAGGATACCTCACATGACAAACTATTTCTGTTTCTAATTGTGCCATCTTCAGTGATAAATGGTTACTTCATTCGTCTCAGACTTGTTGGTGACACAGGATAAAAACAAATGCTCATATCAAAACTCAAAAGAGGGATTGACAGCAGAAAAACTCTGATATCTAGCCATTTCTTTTTCCTTCTTTCCCTTGCACCATAGAAAGGTCTCAAAAACCTTTCACAGGGTCATAGAATTTTTGGTTTGGAGACCTTTAAGATCACCCAGTCTTATGGTTAACCTGGCACTGCCAAGTTCATCACTAAACCACATCCCTAATCACCACATCCACATGTCTTTTAAATACCTCCAGGGATGGTGATTCAGCCAATTCCACAGGCAGCCTGTTTGAATGTGTGATAACCCTTTCTATGAAGAAATTTTTCCTAATATCCAATCTAAACCTCATCTGGCACAGCTTCTCTCATTTCTCTCATCCTGTTGCTTTTTACTCGAGAGAAAAGACTGAAACCTAACTCTCTACAACTTCCTTTCAGGTAGTTGTAGAGAGCAAGAAGGTCTTCCCTCAGCCTCCTTTTATCCACACTGAACAACCCCAGTTCCCCCAGCAGCTCCTTGTAAGATTTTTGTTCTAGGCCTTCCACCATCTTTGTTGCTCTTTTTTGGCTGCACTTCAGCACCTCAATACTTTTCTTGTAGTGAGGGGCCCAAAACTGGACACAGTACTCGACGTAGGGCCTCAATAGTGCTGAGTACAGGGAGACAATCACTCCCTATTCCTATTTACCACACTAGCCCTGACACAAGCCAGGATGCTGTTGGCCTTCTTGGCCACCTGGGTACACTGCTGATTCATATTCAGCCGGCTGTCAACCAACACCTCCAGGTCCTTTTCCACCAGGCAGTTTTCCATTCACATCCACACAAAGTACTTCTCTCCAAAGACAGACCTCAGCAGCAGAGCACCACATCTCAAAAAACCTTCCTCCTTCAGTTATCTGATTTGTTTTCTCTTTTATGGCCAAATGGTTCCCCAAAAAGTGACTTTTTATAAACCCAGACTAAGCCAGTGTCTAGTCAGAGGTCAGAGAGGAGCAGGACCTGATCTACAGAAGAAAGAAGAACTGATATTTAACTGCATCAAAAATCTCACTTTGGATTTTGAAAAACATGCATGAAGGCATTTTGATTTAATGTGATTTGCAAACCAATTGCATCATCCCAATGACAAAGCAAAGATGATGTCATCTGGAGTATTCTGAGCATTGTGAGCATCTTTATATATTTATACTTTTTTCTATGGTTTTGTCTCTACAGCTTCTTCACTACTTAGAACCCACACCAATTAAGCTAACTTAGGTTTTTGAAACAAGATTATTTTAGAGAATGTAAAATGAAATATTTAAAAGACATAATAAGTTTTCATTTATAAAAGTAATTCAAGGGAGTGGGGGGGGGTGTGTTACCAATGGTTTAATCACTGATTTGCCTATGAAAATCATCACAGATTAAGGAGATGGTATGTAACAAATGCACCTAGACATTGCTTCACTAGAATACAGCTATTGCTTTGCTTTTAACAAAAAGGATTGGTAGCAGATTTTGTGCTGAAGGTAACATATTTGAGGAAGGAAAACCTTGGTCATGGTTTAGTTCCTTTAAATGGGTTATCTCAAGGATTCATATCTAATTCAGTATACACATGCTTTTTTTATCTCACACTGATTTTTACAGAGCCTTTAATCCAGTCGTATGAACTGCACATGTGTGTGTCAACTGGGTGTGTACTGTGCAAGCGGATGATGCAGCATTAAGCAGCATGTTCTGCCAAAGTTTGGAATACTGGTATTATTCATAAAAGTATTCATAAAACATCTAAATAGCTTATGCCTCTTGTTCAAAATAAGCATAGAAACTCCTTTTAAAAATCTCAAATTGCATGTCTGAGAACAGCAGCAATGAGCAATACTTTCCTGCCACAGTTATGTTACTGTTTCTCAGCACTACAAAGTAGCAATACTGTGTTTTTCTTGTTATGGTATGTGTAGGTAAATGTTAAGCTTAACACACGTGCTCTATACCTGGTTTATTAATGAGAAATTTTGCATTAAATACTGCAGATTTTATTTTAAGGTAGATATAAAAGTGACAGAAACTGAAAAGGACATGTTCAAAGTTCCTTTTTAAATTCTACTGAGAAGTTGATTTTCTTATCTTAATATTCCCATAATATTCATCCATGTCATGCAAAAAAGTGCATTCTTCAGTAAATGTTCTCTTTATGAATTACTATTAAATGCCACTTACCAAAACACATTTCAAACAAATAAAAGTGACATGCGATTTCTTCAAGATTATATTGCCATTTGAAAACCGCCAATATTTAGATATGAGATTACAGAATAGGGAGAGAACAAATTCAGCTTGATTTCTTTACCTTTATCATTTTGGATTAAATACTTACAAGTATCAGACTACCTCAACTCTTAGTCATTAACTAGACAATTTCATTTGTGGTCATTTGCTCAAAGAAAAACCAAATGAAAACTCAACAAAAATTACACAAAATATAGAGAACTCTGCATGGATCTGGCATCTGCAAGCACCAAAGAAGAAACAACTGCTGTCAGTAAGGCTGCTCTTACAGACACTAGAAAAGCCGCCCTTCCAGCTCCCACTGGCTACTGATCATTATGTAGTGTAAAGTCACTTCAGATTAGGTTAGTGGAACCGGTGGGATAGAAGGCAATTTCTCTCTTTTCTCACCGCACAGAAAAGGAGGAGGTTATGAGAAGCTTTGTAGCTGTCTTGCTTAAAGCAGATCTGATCTGTTCAGAGCACAGAAACATGGTAAGAGCTCTGCTTTTAGGTATTCTGCCTGTGAAGAAGCAGGTGACTGCTGCTCCCACATCTAGAAATGTATCCAAAGCACTTAACCTAACACTTACCTGCATGCTTTTCTCAAATCAGAAATGGCATGAGATGGGAGATGCAAAGGCAGCTGCTAATAAGCATTGCCTTCATTAAAGACTGAGGGGGGAGTTGTCTGTTTGCCATTGTAAACATAAAAATAGAAACAAAGTGGGCTCCTTGGAGACCTGCCTAATTAAGAGCTTTATTAATTGCTACTAAAGCAGTAAAACTATGATGGTATTTGCAATGACTCACCTTTGACACACAAAAGGATCTCTGGCCTGATGGGTGTGCAAAGCCATAAAAAATTGTTATGTGTAAATAGTAGTGAATTACTGTATATTTCAGTATCATACAAGGGCACTCACGGGGTACAGTTGTTTCATCACACACCCTCACAAAGATACTTGTGAGGTCAGGCTTGTCATTCTGTAGTAGTAAAGCAAACAATGTTTAATCAATACAATGAAATTAGCTTGATATAGACTATCATATATAACTATGTGCAGCTTACTATTTGTACTTTGAGGCAAAATTTGGGGCATTGTTTTTTCACTGAAATCCATGATAACTATCACAAGGTGTGTTGCATGAAATGACAAGCTGTTAATACATTCTGCTTATCAAAATGATGACTTTCGTTAGCGCACAGGTATCAAGCATACACAGCATACAAAGGCTAAAGCTTTCTTCACATAATTATACAGAACTGCTTATAGTTAATAAAAGCAGTTATTATAACTGGACAAAATGTTTTCTAATTTCAGAAAATATTATCCTGGAGTTATTCAAAAACATGAAAATGCATTTTAAAATTCACTATGATTTTCCTATGATTCTATGATGCAAATGGTGGAGGAGCCAACTAGGAGAGGAGAGGAGCGGTGCTGGATCTTATCCTCACTAATAAGGAGGGTCTGGTTGAAGCTGTGAAGGTTGGGGGCAGTCTTGGTTGTAGTGATCATGAGGTGGTGGAGTTCAGGATCTCATGTGGCCAGAACAGAATACTGAGCAAGATAGCAACCCTGGACTTCAGAAGAGCCAACTTTGACCTCTTCAGGCATTTGCATGGGGAAATTCCGTGGGATAGGGTACTTGAAGGAAAAGGGACCCAAGGTAGTTGGGTAACATTTAAGGACTAC